>JAUELF010140987.1:0-15076 GCA_031471495.1 Clinocardium nuttallii | reverse complement strand
ATCATTCTACCTTATACAGGGACAGAGTTATATAGATTGAACTGTATATCATTCTACCTTATACAGGGACAGAGTTATATAGATTGAACTGTATATCATTCTACCTTATACAGGGACAGAGTTACATAGATTTGCTGTTACTGCCGATGTTGAGGTCATAGAAGGGACGTTACTCCAGTTTAACATTGCTATGGGCTGTAGTGAACCCGACCACTGCTTTAGTAAGTGTCATTTACCCCTTTCTCCACTATGGACATTATTCAGGGGTTGATTGTAGGAATCTCTGACTTTGTCATTAATTCCTTCCAATGATGGCAAAAAACTCACATACATATATCTTATGTATACTTTCAGGTGAACTGTGAATTGGTAACTTGATCTGTATATATTTGAAATGCATTTTTTGATACAGAACTCAACACAATGTGTGAAATGCATAGTTGCCTAACATGAACTATTTCTTCTCCTCAAAAAGCCGTCTGTAACAGAGAAAGATTGATTGATGCAGTTTTCAACTTTTTTTCAGTCATATCATGTTGTCCATATCACCTACTCATGTGTTTCCTGGCTATCTCACACCAGTAGCCCACCCAAACAGTCTTTCCCAGCAACTGGCTGTTTTTCCACATGCATGACACTTTTCACAGTGACTTTTGTCAAATATCAGAAAGAGTGATGGCATTAAATCTCACAACTGACATCCACTACCAACTGAGCTACCAGGACTCGGCCTATATGTCAGGGACAGATCTAAATTAACTATAAAAGGATTGTTTTTTCATTTTGTAATGTTTTAAACTGTCAAGACTGTTGCCAGTTTAGTGATTAAAGTGTCCAACATACTGGTTTAACCCTTTCCAACATACAACAAATCTTCTTTGAAAACCTATATACAAAAAAGTGAAAAATCTCCATGAATGAGAGCTTAATCATTAAAACAGAGTTGAAAACATTGTGGCAAATGGTGAAATTCATGAGCAATTTCAAAAGTCGTCTGCAGAGACGTCAAAATTCGTCTACAAGTGGGAAAGGGTTAAATCTCAATTGTGTCATTCTAAAGAGACTTTTAAACCCTGTCTCTGAAGCAAACAAATTCTTATGCCTAATATATTTTTGAAGTTGTCTGCTGCAGATTTGATGTATATGGTATATGACTAATGGGGTTATAGTTGTAGTTTTTTGCCAAAAGTTGCATCTAGGACCACAATTATTTGTAGACAGGCAGTCAAGATGCAGTAGGAGTCTTCACTGTGCGCAGATTTAGATAAGACCCAAAATTGCAAGATGCATCTCATATATTTTCATTAAACTTAGTATTAAAATGCCTCTATGCATGAAAGATTTGCACAATACTCATTATAAGGGCATGACGTCTGCTGCAGAGATATTATTTTTTATTTTTCAGATGTTGAGTTGGGTTACTCCCTAGATAAAGGTATGACATGGAAGCCTATTTGGGAGCCGTGTTTACCCTCCAATGTGGACTGTAACAAATCCTTCCATCCAGGCTCAAACTTTAAGTCTGATGTTATGTGGGGCTGGAATAGAATTAATGCTCCGCTGCCATTCCATACAAGGTTGGTCTTTTAACCCTTTCCTCATATAGACGCTTTCTGACTCCTCTGCAGCAGACAGCTTTTTGAAAACATAGTGACAAAAGAAGAAATTGCTCAAAACGAGCAATTTCTTCTCTTGCCACAATGTTTTCCACTATTAGTAATAGGTTATCCCTTCAATTATAGAGATTTTCTATTTTTGACAAAATATGTTTAAAGTTGGCGTATGAGCGAAAGGATTAAAGCTAAATTATGATTTACCCAGATGTTAAAAAAATTCAGCTGTTATCAAGCCAACAACATTTGCATTATCATATCTTGAACAAAGATTTGAAAATGTTTTACTGATTATTTGCAGAGAGAAGAATGGACTGTTTTGTTAGTAAAGCTGAATCCCTAAAATCAGATGAAGATGAAGATATCGGTGCATTCCTTTGTCATTCTAACAAACTGACTAAACCTGAAACAGAAGAATTAATATCATCAAATTATGTGATGAATAATGATAAGGAAGTTTCTGACAGAGACATCACAGATCGTCTAACTATTGGTAGACAGCATGATGGTTTTGATGTAGAAAGTAGTGCTGATCACAATGGCAGTAAACAAGATGTAATTACAGTTGATGAAACTGGGGATCACTCAACATCCGTTGGAAAATCTAACAACCCTGATATAGATCAAACAACTGCAAATGCTACCCATACAGATGACACTAGTTTGGGGAATTCTGATATTTCATACACATTGACGCAGCATTCTGGTGTTTGCAAAGTGGAATCAGGAAATGAAAGGACTTCAAGTATTCATGAAAGTGGTTATACAGGACATTATATTGATCATTCTGCTACAGATGAGCCGGATACAAAAGATGATTTTGTTGATAAATGTCACCGCCACTCTATTAAAACAAATGTAAATAAAACTCCAGGCATTTCAATATCATTTCATAGTGGTAATAGTGACAATTTACACTGTTCGAAAGAAATGAATAGAAATGACAGTGAATTATCAATAGGAACTGAAAATTGTCCAATAGAAGTTATACCACATGAACATGTAAATAAAGTAGAATGTGAAGAAGAAGATGATCCTCAAGTGGTATGTACTGGTTATATATCTCCACATAATATACCTCTTTTCCCTGATACAGATGACTTTTGACACATCTGCATTTCATGACATTACATTAAACCCCTCTTGGTGGTGTAGTGGTAGAGTGTCCACCTCAGGTGCGGGAGGTCATGTGTTTGACCTCAAGTTGGGTCATACCAAAGAATTTAAAAAAGTTTGTGCTCAGGGTAGAGCATTATGACTGTGGGGCTGGTGTCAGGAAAAATGGACCAGCAGTACTGGTAACTTACCCAGGAATTACCAGGAAATGCATAAAACACCAAACAATCAATGAACCCACAGGGCGTCCCAGGTTTGATCCCCACTAGTGGCAGTCATGGTGGAGTGAGACACATTTACTTACCTAATACTGGAGATCAGGAATAGGTGTTCTGTTGCCATGATATTACTGAAATAATGTGTAAAACTCCCAATATAATAAACAAATAAACCCAAAGTCACATGACAATATTTGAAAACATGGTAACAAAAGGAGAAATTGCATTTTCTCCACAGTCTGGAAAAGTCTAAAAGTATTTTGTCCACATTGGACGTGTCTGCAGCGGGCAACATTATCCCTTTCCCTCATATAAACGCTTTCTGACGCCTCTGCAGCAGACAGCTTTTTGAAAACATAGTGACAAAACGTGCAATTTCTCCTTTTGCCACAATGTTTTCCACTTTTAGTCATGTGTTATCCATTCAATTATAGAGATTTTCCATTTCTTGACAAAATATGTTCAAATTTGTCTGCTTCAGAATTGTCGTATGAGGGAAAGGGTTAACAATGATATGATCAAACTTAAAATACTTTAACAATAATTATCTCATATACAAAAGATGTGAACAATCTCTGGAAGTGAAAGAATGAATATTGAATGCAGTTGAAAACATATTGCTACAATGTTTTCAACTGTATTCAATAATTACACTTTCATTTCCGGAGATTTTCAAAGTTTTAAACAAGATGGTTTCATAGTCATCTGTTGCTGATTCGTTGTTTGTTGGGAAAGGGTTGACCTTTTCCCTCATACGACAATTCTGCAGCAGACAACTTTGAACATATTTTGTCAAAACATAGAAAATCTCTTAAATTGAATGGATAACCTATCACTTAAAGTGGAAAACATTGTGTCAAAAGGAGAAATTGCATGTTTTGTGCAATTTCTTCTTTTGTGACTATGTTTTCAAAAAGCAGTCTGCTGCAGAGGCGTCAGAAAGTGTTTATATGAGGGAAAGGGTTATATAAAGAAGATTAAACCTTTCATAATTTAATAACAATACAAACATGAATGCATTGGCAATCAATCAGTATCCTCTATGCAAATTGTTGCCGAAGATTACATTAGTTCTTGTTCTTATATAGTACCTATTTCCAACCACCTCACACATACATACAATCTCCAGCCGGCGACTTTGAAAACACCTAATGCAAATTTCGAGAATATCCTTAAATGGAAATAGGTTTAATTAATCGAATAGAAAACAATCTAGTAGTGCCATTTCTAAATCGGTCACCATGTTAGGGGGAAATACTGATGATGCATCAAGATACATCTACCAGTGAAAAATATTTTAATAACTGTCTTTGTGTTTTATTTTTTCAGGTTCATTTAGATGTCAACCCAGACGAATTTGACATGCTGATAGGAGGCGTGGAATCCGACTTGGACAATACAGATATGCCACCTTTTGAAGTATTGAAAGGTAAACGTTTTCAATACAATAGAGTTTGAATATACATATATGAATTCCTGCCAAGTCATGGTAGCAGTACCATCGAGCCCCGGTAGCTCATTTACGGGCTGCCAATCCGGGGGTTGATAGTTCGAATCCCAACTCGGCCAACGTTCTGTCCGACGATTGACACAAATCATTGTGACCTGCGTCATTCCCCAATTGGCTGATTAATAGAATATGTTGAAAAGCAGCCAGATGCTTGGAAAGTATGTTGTGTGTTGTACTGGTGTGGGAAAACCAGGAAACGCACGAGTAGATGAACTAGTGAACAATTATTGTAAACGGCGTTAATCCTGAATCAAACTACCATTGATCTTTTAACTTTTAAATCCTTTCTTCAATTATCTGCTTTTCGGATTCCAAGATAATTTGGATTCCTGATCAAACATTCACAGAAATTTAATTATTTGGTACTAATTTACTTTTATGATCGATTTAGGGCCATCTTGTTGAATTATCAATCAATCAATTATTCGAATTTTTGTTTGCAACAGTGTAATTAATCATTTCATATACAACTGTGCAACTAGCTCAATTCTGATGTACACCAAATCTTATTTCAGATCCGATCACCATGGCCAGCGAAACAAGAATGAACAGTAAAGAAGAACATGCCACTGCTGAAATTAATAGTAAAAATAAATAATCCCGCAAAAGGTATTTGAAAATAGATCATATTGTTTAAATCAATTAAATGCATCCAAAATTATGAATATATTATCATATAGTTCAAACAATAGCTACTGAACCTAAGGGTTTATTTCAACAAACCTTAAAAAAAGTTCCAACGTTTAGATGCTTATTATATAAGAAACTGTAGATACTGCAGTCTAAAAAACAGATTGAACTGCAAAATGAATCATTGAAAAACAACTGATTAAACAGCTTATTTTGATTTCAAGATATTTTGGCTGAAAAGTTCATATATTGAACATATAAGTAATGATAAAACATCTAAATTATTCATTTTAGACCAACATCAACCCGCGATATAATGGAGCTGCAAAAGGTCTATTTTGAGAATGAAATAGTTCTGCAGGACAAGAAAAAGACCTACTTGAAGGCTAAAGAGGAAATGGTTATCGAACAGAAAAGCTTTTTCAGGGCAATGACTAAATATTTTGAAGGAAAAACAAACAGTTTGGCTGATGAATGAGATGTATTAATTTTGTATTAATAACACTTTGGGAAAAGGGAATTTTACTCCTTATTGAGTAATATTTCAAATTATCAACCATGCTTTCAAAACTATAAAAGACAGTTTCTTCAAAAACATTTTAGAATTACTGTATCAGAAATATAGTTATACACATTTAGCTTATCATATATATATTCCAGAAAGTAAACCTTCAACTTTAGATAGTTTCCATACTCATGCCTAGATGAGAAAAAGGTTTAAACTTTAGACAAGATTAAATTTTTAAAATATTTTCTTTCAAGTATCAACAAAGTTGAATTCACTCTCTTTTTTTTTACATCATATGATATTCTTAGTGTTGTCTGTTTTAGAAATTATTTATTACAAATATAGTAACTTGAGATATCCTTTCAGCCAGGCCTGGAAACACTTTGGGAAAAGGAAAACATTTAGGAGGACTGTAACAGGAAAACAGTTAACCCTTTCTCACACCATTGCAGCAGATGACTATAGAAGACATTGTGACAAAAAGAGAAATTGCTCTAAATGAGAAATTTCTCCTTTTTGCAACAATGCTTTAATATCTCTAGATGCACTGTACGGGTTAAAATATATAAGAAATGGTTGAAAGATCTTTTATGGCCTAACATAAAAAGAAAATTTGTTTGTTTCAGTGAAAGATATATTTTTATTTCATATCATGAAGTTTACAAATTAATATTCTCATGAGTAGCTTGTGAAAATATTTATTTCATCACTTCTGATGAAATATAATCCTTATCCACTTGATACAAACAAATATCCTCTATATCATTAAAATCATCTTTCCACAAAGAAACAGCATTTAGCAAAATAAGAATTAAATTGATACAAACTCTTACATATATGTTTTAAACATTTTCCCACTTGCAGACACATCCTGATGCATATATGTATGATACGATTTTTTAAAATATTATGGCAAAAGGAGAAATTGCTCATATTGAACAAAATCTCATTTTACATCAATGTTTTCAACTATTCAATAATCAAACTTTATTCTAAAGAGATTTAATTTACATGCATATATGTTATCAAAGTAATCTACTGAAGATTTATTGTATTTCGAAAAGGGTTAAATTTAAATATGCAGCAGATGACTGAGAACATCCAAGTGACATAGGAAAAATCTTCATAAAAGCATGTCTTGTCACTTTAGGCTTTTAAAGACATAGTTGCAAATGGAGAAATTGTTTATCATGAGCAATTTTTTTTTACACCACAATGTTTTCAAAATGTGTTTGTTGAAAAGGGTTAACCCTTTCCCTCATATGACAATGCTGCAGCAGATGACTTTAACCCTTTCCCCCATATAGACACTTTCTGCAGCAGACAGCCTTTTGAAAACATAGTGACAAAAGAAGAAATTGCTCAAAACCAGCAATTTCTCCTTCTGCCACAAGGTTTTTCACTTTTATTCATAGGTTATCCATTTTAATACTGAGATTTTCCACTTTTTGACAAAATATGTTCACAGTCTGCTGCAGAATTGTCGTATGAGGGAAACATATTTTGTCAAAAAATAAAAAATCTTCATAATTGAATGGATAACCTATGACAAAAAGTGGAAAACATTGTGGCAAAAGGAGAAATTATACGTTTTGTGCAATTTCTTCTTTTGTCAATATGTTTTCAAAAAGCGGTCTGCTGCAGAGGCTTCAGAAAGCGTCTATATGAGGGAAAAGGTTAGGGGTAAATGTGTTAATGGAAATAAGTGTTTGAAATGTGATCTCTCACACTGCGTCCATCATGGGGCCCGTTGTAGTTTATTACTTCAGGTTCAGGGATTTCTTCATCCTCCTGAACATCAGGTTCTCCCCACAGTTTTGCTAAATTATATAACACAGCACAAGCTACTATCACCTTACTGCATTTCTCGGGTTTCATCCTGATCTGAAAAAAAAGAGACCATTTACTGTTAATTGATGTCCTCAAACCAAAGGGCTGTTTGCATGGTACTCCTATGTAAAGATAGACATACTGATTTCAAATTATGAGCTTTTTGAAGTGTAACATATGTAAGGAGATTATCTCGGCTATGTTATACATGCACATTGATTTTTGGACCAGGCATCAACCAAGCAAATGAAAATGACCACAGATGAAACTTTTTTTTTTTTAGTGCTTACTCATGAAATATAGATGAGGAGAAATGAAAACAATTGCTTAAATTAAGCTGATTTATGGATTATTCAATCCATATTATTTAATTGCATATGATTGTTTTCTATTGCAGAGTCTATATCAATACGAACTATGTATACTCACCAATACTAACAATTACACATATTTTAATATTAACTATAGTCTATTCCATCAATCCAGAGATTCATGTATAATAAAAGGTTCTGATTAAAACAATATGTTAAGAAACACCATTATTATTAATCAGGGATATTTAAATATCCTCCTTTTTCAATGTAATTTTCCCCACTTTTGCCCATGATGAACAGTTTCTTATTTTGACAAGAGATATAATAGGTCTATATTATATACAACATATAATATATATTATATTTTTTTTTCAACTAAATGTATCTATTAAGCTTTTCCAAAATATTATTTTCTTGTTTGCAAACGAAGTCAACTAATGCAGCTTTGTTGTTTGTGGAAAAGAAATAAGCAAAAAAATCTCAAAGATGAGGTATGGTTATTTATTCATCATACCTCTGCATGTAAGACATGGAATCGTCTTTCCCAGACTCCAAATGTACGCTCTATACAGCACCTAGTGCGACTTAAAGCATCATTATAGTGATGTTGACGGGCTGTCACAGGATGAAGGTATGGAGTTAAAAGAAAAGGCCTACATGGGTAGCCACTGTCCCCCAATAAAACACCATCCTGTACACCTGGAATAAAATATAATATTGAAAAACATAAAGGCATAACTATATTATTTATCTTAGAAGATAAGAATATTGAAAAGGACAATCTCATTATTTGTATTACTTGCAATGATAAAAATATCTATACATACAAGTAAAGAAAGATCCTACAGACACTGGTGGCACAGTGTTCTCAATAGGAGACACTGTATGTTAATTTTTTGGGGCAAAATCAATCCCTACATACAGGTGCTCTAGATGAATTTTGAAAACAAACAACCTCTCACTTTTCAACTTTTTTAATTAATTTCCCTTTGTTTTTTAAAACCCTTTCCCTCAAATAGACGCTTTCTGACGCCACCTCTAAAGCAGACGGCTTTTTATAAACATAGTGACAAAACATGCAATTTCTCCTTTTGACACAATGTTTTCCACTTTTAGTCATAGTTCATCCATTCAATTAAAGAGATTTTCCACGTTTTGACAGTCATTTGCTGCAAAATTGTCATATGAGGGAAAGGGTTAACTTTAAAAAAGAAGATGAGGGAAAGGGTTAACTTTAAAAAAGAAGTCTGCCGCAGATATTAAGTATTTTGTAAAACAAGTATTAATTCATTGAGACAAACATATCATTGTAGTACAAAAGCGCCTGCTAGTTACTTTACTATTTGAAAGATTTCAAACCAAACTCTATTCGAGTTATTGAGAATGCTGAAATTGATTTGTTCTGCTTTTTCATTTAACATTTGTAAATTTTTACTGCATCTATACTTGTTTGTACATATATTTGTTCTTACTATATCTTTCCGACATACAAACAACTTTTGAAAACATTGTGACAAAAAGGGAAATTACTTAAAACAAGCAACTTCTCCTTTTGCAACAATGATATCCACTTTCTACATTACTCATTGTTCATAATTAAACATTTGTAAATATCTACTGCATTTATTCTTGTTTGTACATACTTAATCTTATTTAATTTTTCCAACATACAGAAAACTCTTTAAAACAAAGTGACAAAATGGGAAATTAAATGAAACAAGCAACTTTTTTTTTTACCACAATGATTTCAACTTTCTACATTCTTTTTATGACAATTAAACTTAAAGAACTTTTCACTTATTTGTCCTAGTCAAATTGACAAAATATTAGATTCTTTTATTAACCCTTTCACTAATACAACAAACCTGCAGCAGACGACTTTAAACATATTCTGTCAATGAAAAATCTTTGAATGGATAACCTATGACGAAAAGTGGGAAACATTGTGTCAAAAGGAGAAATTGCACATTTAGTGAAATTTCTTCTTTTGTCACTATGTTTCAAAAATCCGTCTGCTGCAGAGGCGTCAGAAAGGGTCTATATGAGGGAAAGGGATAACTCTTTCCCACATACAGACGTCAGTAATCTGCAGCAGACAACTATTGAAAACGTTGGTAGCAAAACAAGGAAATCATCATAATGAGCAATTTCCTTTTTTGCCTCAGTGTTTTCAACTCAATTTTAAAGTAGAACTTTTTATTGATCGAGATATTCCACTTTTTCATCGAAATATTTCCATAGTTGTCTGGTGTAGATTTGATGCATGTTGGAAAGGGTTATTGCACAATCTAACCAGTCTTCCTTGGCCATTTACTTATAAAAGTCATAGATGTAAGCTTTGACAAGAAACTACTGTTTCGACTCCCCTAACCCTTTATGATATGTCCAAAAGGAGTTTCTTTTCCCCCTGATATGGTTCATATACATTTGTATGTTTAGATACACCTCTCATACCAATAATAATTTCAGTATCACATTATGTAGCTTGTTGACAAATATGTTCACAAAAATAATTATATGTACTACACATCGCAGTCTCACCCATCCAAGCAATCCAATTGCTCTGTCCACATACATCGTCAGAAAGGAAGAGTTACATGTTTTACCAGTTTTATGTCTTTGGAATGACAATGAAGGTGTGAATTAAGGAACACTAAATAATTAGTACTATGCCAGGTTTCCATTGAAAGCAGGTACCATAACTTTTGAAAGAACCACAATACCAATTTACTTCACTACATTGTTGCAGTTTTCTTTACAGATAAATTAACACCTTTCCTGCATACAACAAATCTGTAGCAGATGACATTGAAATCAAACCTGCAACAGTGGTCCACTGCAGAGGAGTCAGATAGCGACTTCAACATTCGGCAATTTTGCGACATCAAAAATGCTTCGCCAGAAATATGTAAAATCTCAATAAATGAGAATATAATCATTAAATAAAATTTGTCACAATGTTTTCAAAGTCGTCTGCTGCAGAGGTGGCAAAATGCGTCTGCATGAAGGAAAGTGTTACCAAGAGATTTAACTCCAATGTTAGTGAGTCTAAACATCAGAGATTGCACAGGGACACTTCATATCCATACATCTGAGCAAGTTTGGTCAAAGTCCCTTAAGCAAACGTAAAATTATTGTTTCACATTCAATAAAAAATATTCAGATAGACGTATTCACGGAATACAGCCCTTTATCACAGAGTACCCTGTCATCTGATCATGACCCTTTGAATTTGAAAACAGAGAAAAATGATGCAAAATCACGACAAAAAAAAGTATAGTCTCAGATATAAGAGAAACTATTGTGGGAAAAGGAGAAGGTAAACATCTAAAGCAGTTTCTCCCCTTTTAACAATATTCGTAACATCTTTCTGCTACAGAGGCATAAATTCACCATAACTACAAAAACCTGATATAACTTTGCATCAGGAATTTATCCCTGTTCTTTTAATGCTTTCCAAAAGTATCCTTTTATTTGTCATGATTTATTAATGATTTCCCTTGTATTTACATTTTGAACAAGTCTTAAAACGAGAGATCTTGACAAGGAGAAGTAAACTGGAATATAATAATTTATCTCCCTTATTACTTCTGTTAACGCTTTTCCACTTGGCGGCGCACTTTGACCCACTTGCAGCTGATGTCTTTTGACAACATTTAGACAAAATAAGAAATTGCAGCTTTGTTGTATTTGGGTACTCATTAGAAATGCAGTGGTTGAACTATTGTAATGCAAACCCATAAACAACATAAGATTTACTTCCCTCATCTAGAGCTCTGCTAAAAATCAAATAAAGACAAAAGGTTTAAAGACCTGTCTGTGATGTATTTATAAGTACTCCAAAATTGTAAATGAACCAATTATGGCATCAATCGGACACAGCCTATATACAATCATCTCATACACATATTCTTGTGTTTTATTTCATATTAAAGTAACACATTCATTAAGATTTCTCACTTCACTCCAGAAGAACACAGATGGGACTAGTGCCTCAATTCAAATTTTCAAACTACAAAACATTGGTATGATTGATTGCCACTTTGACTTGGTTTTGATAAAATCACTGGCAAAAAAACAAGTCAAAAGTTAATTATGAAAATTGAATAAAATCATGAACACTCCCTTCGTTCTTCTGAAGTGCACTGAGGAACCTATAACAGTAAATGACTATCAGCACACAAAATACGCATCATCCAGGATATGAAGTCAATTGCTTCGTTGCTCTGTTGTCTGCTTAAAATATAAAATATTACCATAAAATGATACTAATTCACACATGAAAATACTCAAATGGTAAAAAGTGGTGATTTGATTGAATAATATTTCTTGCTGACGTAACCCAGGCAGATTATATATGATTTGATGGATTTATTTCAATATCACACAAGATATTGTCATGGTAGGGTACCATATGAGCAAAGTTATTGCTTTCAAAGCTTTTGCCAAATAGTCACAGTGTCTCAGACAAACAGACAGACAATGGAGAAAAGATCCCTACGTGCCACACTTCCAAGGGAGGAGGGGACACAGTCAAATGTAAAATAACTGTTTAAAACTGTATATCTATCAAACATAACATATAGGTATTTCCAATCCCTATGTACTATCAAACGTTATAACATCGCTATGACAAGCATCATTTCCTTTCGTTAACGTACCCAATATTTTACACTCAATCTTACTTTTAGCAAATGAAGAAAGAGGGGCAACATTTCAGGCAACAATAATTTAATAAAACCAAGTGACGGCATATCCCAGATGATACATAATTACAATATCACAATGAATCCATGTTTTGTGTAGTACACATGTGTACAATGTAACAACTGTCACATCATCTTAAATAATAAATAGAGCTCTGGATAACACATGTACAGTTTCCTACACATTCACCATCATTATCAAAACCTCTTCATTACAAAACAGGCTCAATCACAAATAATTTTCCTCAAAGCAGGCATGTAAGCCTATAAAACTGTATGCAGGGAACTAACAAAAATGTTGAAACACTTTCAGGAAACCTCTGACAAACAGTTAACCCTTTCCCTCATACGAAAATTATGCAGCAGACGACTTTGAAAATATTTTGTCAAAGAATAGAAAATCTCTACAATTGAATGGATAACCTATGAATAACAGTGGAAAACATTGTGGCAAAAGTCACTATTGTTTTCAAAAAGTCGTCTGCTGCAGAGGCATCAGAAAGCCTCTATATGAAGGAAAGGGTTACCATTTGTATCAGTCAGCACAGAGGAATCTGTATGTACAAATTGATAAGGTTGTTTTCCCGTAGCACCATTAAAATGCTTCAAGTTAAATGCTTAATCTATATTAAAGTTCAATGCACTTTTCTAACAACCAGGCAGGCGTTACCATTACAAAGAAATCATTATATCTGCAATTTCATTCCACCTGTATGTTGTAGCTGTCACAGGAATGATCCACGGCAGGTCAATTCTAATAAGAATTGTCCATGTAGTGGAAAAAGAAGGTTGCATTTGTAAAAAACTTGTACTTGCGTTATCGAGAGCTCTCATAAATACCAAAGAAAAAACCCACCCAAGTTTGAAACAAAGAACTGCATGCACATTTATGCAATAAGATCACAGAAGTCATTGGTTTGACTCTTGTCACTGTCAAATCTAACTCACTGCGTCCCTACAGTGTCGACACATATCAGGCTGCATAATGAATACTCTACATCACATATTTGAGTCCTTGTATGAATTTGAGACTGGATTAACTGCAATGAGTCAATTAGAGAATTTAACCATTTCCTTGACACAGATGATGTTTAAATGCATTTGCAGCATTCAACTTATAAACTATAAACCTTTTGTCAAATGGAAAAGTTGCATGTTTTGAGCAAGTATTTTCCTTTTTTTCTCCCAAGGTTTCTAATTCTACATTGTATGCAATTATCCTTCCAAAGTCAAACATGTTAGTAGTTACAATTGATTACTCATATGTTTTCCAAGGAGACAATTTATATAAGATAAATGGTTAAAGGTCATTGACTCAAAATTCTCAACATTTGCTATACATCACATCAGGTAGTTAGAAATCATCATTATACATCTATGTGTGAACAGCAAAAGGTTTGCACGCATGTTCTTGAAAGGGCGTTCACTCTTTACCTACATGTAATTACTGACAAGCCTTCTTGAAGTTTAGCCCTAATAAATTCATAGCTCATACAAGTTATAACAAGACTCCCCTGTTTTGCTTGGCGAGGCTATTCAATTGTCTAATAGTAATCACAAGACACCAAAAAATTGGACAATTCCATGAATAACTAACCCCTTGGGCTTGTTGAGGTATAACAATGTTTGCCCTTACAATCCTGTCCCTTTACTGGAATCCCAGTCTTTTGGCTATATACCTACTAATCATTTGAGACATTCCATACAAAAATCAACCTTAGGGACTTTGTGACATGAAAAGACTTGGATCAGTCTGTACCTCAGAAGTCTGATCAGGATCCATTCCGTTTGCCAGAAAAATATATAACTCTCTCTAGCTCAAAGAGAATTGATATGAACATTTGAACATTACCCAAGGCTGATCTTATCATGTTTGTCTATTGTTTAAATAACAAGCAGTTGATTATCTTGCAATTCAGCTCAAATTAAGATTTCCTCAAAGACAGCAGCTGAATGACTCACAATGTAATAATAGCAACACATTTGCTGATAGCGATCGATTTATTCAGTGACACAGTGGTTTACTGAAAGCAGCATGACAGCTCTGTGACATTGACAAGAGTCGGTGATGAGAGAGGTCCATATTGTAAATCCGTCCGCGCACATCAGTAAAGCTTGGTTTCCCTGCTGGGATACAGCCAATGCTATGAGGCCGCTATAACCATTTTTTGATCATAATCACATATTAATTTTTTAATATAGGCAAGTTTACCATGCAGGTATTCAAACCGTTTTTTTTGTTCGATATACTTTGGGTCACCTTTTTGTTGGGTATATTCCTTTCGTATACGATGTTCAAGATCCTGAAACATAGTAAGATTATCCAATCAGTTCTAAACTGAAATCAATCAAATCAGGAGTTTAATCTCTCCCTCTTGCAGACTCATTTGACTCATCTGTAACAGATGCCTTTTGAAAACATTGTGACAAAAGAAGAATTTGCACTTTATCAGCAATTTCTCCATTTGTTAATGATTCAAACTCTATTCTATAATCAACTTTCATTTATAGTGACACTATGTTCAAAGCAGGATAGATCTTAATTCAGTACTCTTTCTCTTAACGCTTTCCAATACACCTTTTGAAAACATTGTGACAGACGAAGAAATTGCTTATTATCAGCACGTGCTC
>JAUELF010140877.1:0-15079 GCA_031471495.1 Clinocardium nuttallii | reverse complement strand
ACACAATTGCATTTTATTTTCAAATTCGTTTTGAACAGTAGAACCAAATAAGAAAACACAGCCGATATAAGTATATACTTATGTCAAAGGTCGTGGTACATTTCAGAAGTAAGAGCAAGTGATGGGGACTATTTTCAGAGCGTAGCAACAATCCAGAATTCGTAATAAGAGGCAGGCTCAGAATGTGGTAACTTAATTTGCTTGCACAATGCAAGCAAATAAAAAAGGAAGCAATTCCTAGCGGACATTTAAAGATCGCTTTAAAATGTAAGTAATTCTTCATTGCCTCCATATATGGAGTGTAAATTACGTATACAACATACAAGACTATTATACAACAATGACAAAACACGAAACAAAAATATAGTATTTCATATCATAACATTATATACATATCTGCAATGGTAGTATACATTAATGATTGTGTGAGTCGGTGGATTAGGAATGTAAGTACATGCTTTTATGTGTGTTGTTGGTGTGCAGTCGTGCCTGCTAGTATGTATATGTACATGTATATACATGTGAACTTGCACACGTAGTTATGTATATGCAAGCGCATAACATATACCCACAATTAGGTGCAATGTTTGGGTGTGAATTCTTGTCGAAATGAAAGTCAAGAAATGTTTATGTGATATAGCAAATCGAGAAAAGATTCAACAATGGGTATGATATCTTTCATTCGTTTGGAGATGCTTGAGTGTGTATATGGAAACATAAAAAACAGATATATTTATATATAAATACATGAGTAAATTATGTAAATATACGTTTGGTACGGATCTGTGTCTATATCAAACTGTTATGCTCATAGAAACAAACACATATACGTACATTCACCAGTTAAATATACAGTTTCATTTGCTATTCAAATTGCAAATACAGTTTCAGTGCTTAATGATAAAGACATAAATACCAGGCATTTACATAATGTTTGAATATACTTTAAACAAATACTAAAACAAATCACCCCGGAATGGTCCACTAGTCGACATGAGATGCAACCAGATAATAACTCCAACATTTGCTCAATGCGGGGTCATACAATCATGTACTTATGAATATATTATAATTGGCATCTCCCAGTACAGATAATAGCTTAATCCATAATTCGCGATCCTCACGTGTGTGTTCCTTATAGGAGCAATAAAGTAATAAGTGTGTAGCAATACACATAACTGTCTGCTTACAATCAGGACAGGACATGTGATTCTTTTTCGAAAAGAACCTGGATAATACACGCATCGCGGAAAAGCAATAATTCAACCGACTTCTATATAATTCACTGAAATGCCATAAGTTACAAAGTGTTACTAGTTTTCTTATGGCTATGAAACATTCCAGTGACATTATACCTAAGCAGCCAACTGCAACTACAGTAGGTGTTGTGCGCGGTATCCTTTGAATGTGCTCAATACCATGCTTATGTGCCCGTTCAGGGGGTCTTAATTTGTGTGTCAGTTAGATCATTTCACAACTCACTGCCATAAAGAGCCTTTGACAAAACAACTGATTCGTAAATACGCTTTGTGGAGATCGGATGCATACAATTGAGACTAATCACAGAGTCATTTATGCTGAAGTATGTTTTTCTGAGTTTAGAGCAACATCTTTTTTCATTAATAACGTATAAATGGAGAAATATGTCATTTTAAAATGTTACAACTTCCAAGGCGCCATTCTCGTTGTGTCTTTGTGTAGTCTGATAAACTGATTTAGAAGTAGATTGAACATACAATCTGTGTGGCGCTTGTAGCCATTGAAGCGGTATGTATAAATCAATGAACTGAAATTGCTGACAGCAAGGGGTTAACTGTTTCTGCAGATTACGTTTGGACATGTCAGTTCCGATCCCGAAAGTCTATTAAGAACACTTTATAATTTCACTTTACTATGGTCATATTTTAAATGATATAGTATTCGAATGCAAAATACTGTACGGGAGATCTTAAAGAATAAGTTCTTATATGCGATGCAAGTGAACATAATACAGAATAAAAAAGGTCCTACAATTCTTTTCGGGGTTTTACAATGAAACAATGCCCTGTTCGACTGCTATGTGTGTTTGCATATAATCAGCCAATAGCCAACCGTGCGCAAAGCTGAAACATGTGTACGTACCTACGGTGATGGACAAACATCACATCTCAATTTCGGACAAACATCAAAGGGACTTCTTACGGTGATCTCTGTTGGTCTCTCCTTGTTGTGTCCAAATGACCTTTTCGATTTTCCAACACGATGAGTGCTGTTCACCTCATGTATAGATAGCCGCTGCCACTTCCATTACTGTATTATCGGTGTTCTCGTCCTTCACCTTCGGTAGGCCAGATAGCCGAAAACAGTTATGACGACTGGTCTATTCCACTATGGCGGCAGTCAGTTGACGTGCCTCGATTCTACACACGTTGTTTTCTTTCCTCCTCTAGCTTGGAAATCTTCATGTTCAATCCACCTAGTACGCAATCCATGTTACGACTTACAATATAATCTGTCTTGCCTTTCCTTTCAATGCATTTATGATCGCCCGGACGGAACAGCTGTATTTCCCTATTACTACTACTGTACTAACCAGCCGAAAACAACGTTATTCCGTCTATCCAGCTTAAACGACATGCATAATGTGAGAAATACATTGTTTCTACATTTTAATATTGGTTGGAATTTAATGCTAAAACTGCAGCTAGTGAATCTCATCAGCCTTGCAAGAATGCATATCGAACCTGGTGGGAGCAATCCTGTCGGTGCTACAAATGTTAAGCTTTTTATTAAACTTAAACAGTGTACACATTCGGTAAATCAAACCAGTATCAACCAGCCTAAACAGCCGGAGCTCCGCCAAATCAATATGTACTTATCAGCCGTAAAATTCATCGTTTCGGCAATTATGGCTTGCCTGAACTGTCTTTACGGACAGGCTTGAATTATGTCCGAACATATTGTCTTGAAAGCCCGATCAGGACATCGGTTACAGCGGGCCAAACTCGAATTCGTCGGGTACAAATCATAGAAATCAAAACGAGTATCAACCAGCCGGAATAGCAGGAGTTTCGGCAACTCCGGCTGTATTTGTTCTGGCCAGCCGGAAATGTCTATATGGACAAGTTTGAACCATCTGGAAATTATCTGGAAATTTTCATCTTGTCTTGATCCTGTACAGAGCCAAAGTCGGCAAAACTCCGGCTGTATTTAACAGTTAAAATCTCTAATTCGAACAGGACGGATATAACGTCGTTATGGGCCGCTCAATCCATTTATCTCGAAAAATAGGCGCACAATCAATAATGGGAGCCACTCTGTCATAAATCCGGCTGAAGGATGCCAGTTAAACTTTCTAATTCGAACAGGACGGTACAAAGTCGGGACTTTGTCAGGAAATTCCAACTCCGGATGGGCATGGCTGCCAGCTGACGCAACTTTGCGAAACAGGACCTGATGCGACACGAAGTCAGTTTGAGACGCTTCACCTGCCATTAATCAACCGCCGAAACCATCTTTCTCGAACAATAGGCTCGCCAAAACGAGGGTGAAAACTACTCTGTCGGCCTAACTCCGGCTGGTCTTTGCAGCCGGCTACCATAAATCCGGTTAGCGTGACTCGGAGCCAAAGTGTGTCTCTTTGACCTGAAACTTGTCAGGATGCCAATTACACTATCTTAATCGAGCAATATACAACCGAAGTTGGACTGTAGACTTTCCCACAATGCCAACTTTATCTGAACATTGCAGCCAGCTGCCATACATATGGCTGAATATGACTAGCGTGACTCGATGCCAGAGTGTATTACTCTCACGATACCAGTTAAATTCTCTAATTTGAGCAATATACAGCCTGTAAACTTGCCCAAAATGTCAACTTCATCTGAACATTGCAGCAAGCTGCCATTAATCCGGGTGGAATCCGGCTAGTTCGTCTCGGAGCCAGAGTGTGGCACTTTCATCCTTCGTATGGATGCCAGTTAAACTCTCTAATTCGTACAGAACGGGTGCAAAGTAGGGACTTTGTCCGGAAATCCCAACTCCGGCTAGGCATGGCAGCCGGCTGACGCAATTTTGCGAAAAAGGACCGTATGCAACACAAAGTCAGTTTGAGGCGCTTTCCCGTGGCATGCATCAATTAACCGCTCAATCCATCTGTCTCGAACAATACGCACGCCAATACAAGGGTGGGAGCCACTTTGTCGACCCTACTCCAGCTAGGTTTTGCAGTCGGATGCCATAAATCCTAGTGGAATTCGGCTAGCGTGATTCGGAACAAGAGTGTGTCACTTTAACCTGACACATGTCAAGATGTAAGTTAAACACTATAATTCGAGCAATACACAGCTGGAGTTGGGCTGTAGACTTGCCCAAAATGTCAACTTCATCTGAACATTGCAGCAAGCTGCCATAACTCCGGGTGTAATCAGTTTGAGGTGCTTTGATCTGACATGTATCAATCAACCGCCCTATTCATATATCTCGGACAATAGGCACGCCAAAACGAGGGTTGGATCCACTATGTCGGGCCAACTCCGGCTGTATATTGCTTGAATATACTAGAACCACGACAATTCTATGAAGGATACTCCGTTATCGAATTCTTCCCTTTGACCCCGAAAAATATCGCTTTGAGTGACATCATCAGCAAACACAGACCAAAGAAAATATGTTTCGATGCCACATTTCTATTTCTTCATCTACTTTTACTGCCTGAATCTTTTGTAAAGGAATTGCACCCGTACAGAAAAGAGCCTAGAACAGAATATGTCCATTCAGACTACAGATGAATATTCCTTCACTATCTAAATGTCGTGTTACTCTACCCAAGATAATAACATATACTGGTGTGTTTAAATAATTGTTCGTCTTATAAATCCTTCGTGAACAGCTAAACGTGGCATGGGCAATCAGAAGAGTAATGCTCATGTTTTTAAAGGTCAACGAATATGTCATTGTCTTTTAGGCTCAAAACTTGCATGACGTTAAAAACGGTATCCCACGGTTATTACATACACATCTATGTTGATAAAGTTGAAGGATTTATAAGGCTGGCGTTTTTATGCATCTCGATGTTTTATCATTAATATTAAGCACTTTCAATGTAGAGTATACAGGTTAATCCCTATCTTGTGGAACCTCTTTCGGTCTATTAGGTATACCATCCATGTCCAGACCATCGAAAACGTTTCTACATGTCCATAATTCTTCTCTACCTTGGTTCAGAATATACAGCCAGAAACCCTCGATGGTAAGACGGAAACTAGGCTCCCACACACGAGGCGGGCGCTCTACCACTACAACATTGAGGCGATCAAAGTTACACACTAAACGACGGTTTGAAATTTGAAAATTGGCGATGGATGTCTGATGCAAACGGCGTTAGTCACTACAGTAGATAATTATTGGTATAGCCCCCAGCAACGCAGTGAAAGAACCTTACTTGTTTCTGATCGAATATAGTTTACCTAGGTATTGGTACCTTCACAGCATTAAGAATTTCGTTGGAATTAACCCTTTTAGATTGCAAACATTAGATACATCTAGCGTGCGTGTCCAATCATAACCAATGCTAAACAAGCCAGAGATCACTCACACGTTAAAACATTAGTTTAAAAACTTATTTCGACTAGTAGGAAGAGTTCTAAAAAAACATCGAATGAATTGAGTCGAATCGACCGATTTAGCTGTCTTCACAGTTTCATCGGAGTCGTAAATATATGCTTGCAAGCAGATTAGACCAAGACAGTTCTACAAAATATTTAGAATATAACCGGGAGCGACAGCTGGTTGTGATTTCGTAACGGAGCTTCAGCTAAGACCGGAACTCAATAAATCAAAGCAGGCTAATATTGGTCGATACATTACGCAGAGTCCATATTGTTGTTTTTCCTCAAGGAACGGCTCACATGTATTCCCCGAGATAAGTGATACGTCTTCATCAGAATGACCATGTGACAATATGCGTCTAGATATCTGTATATTTCAAAATACACGAATGAGGGTTGATACAGCAAATAATAATTCAGTAAGAAATACTGGAATACATGCAGATATTCAAATAGGGAGACATTACATATTCTAAATGAATACTTACCTAAACTGTACAACCCTACACACTGACAATAAGGTGACTGGTAATAAAATCCTTCTAAACAGAGACAACTGCAGTAGTCTCTACCAATATACCTTAATAGAACATTTAGTTGAAGGAAAGCGGATTGATTTGTGTGGCTCTCATCTTGACCGCGCTCTTTTCGATTGACAGTGTTTCAAGAACATAAACCAACCCACCGTAAATTGTAAAACATAATACCGATTGTTTAATGTTGTCATTTAAACATTCGCAATGGCTGGTGGGCAGTTGAAAAGAGACGTTAGGACGCAACGAGGTGACGGTTTGTTTGTCAAGAAAGCAATGAGGATTTAAGCTGTTTGAAAAGGTACATAAAGAAGAGAAAGGTAAGCTAACAAGTAACGCTAGGAGGAGATTGGCTGTTTTGACAACGAATTAGGAGGAGGTGAGGTGTTTGACAAGGGACGCTATAGCGATATGGGCTGTTTAACAAGGGACGCTAAAGAAAGTTGGTTGTTTAACAATGGCCGCTAAGAGGAGCAGGGCTATTTGACAAGGACGCTATGAGGAGGTAGGATGTTTAACAATGACCGCTATGAGGAGCAGGGCTTTTGACAACGACGCTATGAGGAGGTAGGCCGTTTAACAATGGCTGCTAGGCGGAGCAGGGCTATTTGACAAGGACGCCATGTGGAGGTAGGATGTTTAACAATGAACGCTAGGAGGAGCAGGGCTGTTTGACAAGGACGCTATGAGGAGATAGGATGTTTAACAATGTACGCTAGGAGGAGCAGGGCTGTTTGACAATGACGCCATGTGGAGGTAGGATGTTAAACAATGAATGCTAGGAGGAGCAGGGTTGTTTGACAAGGACGTTATGAGGAGGTAGGAGGGGGTGGGCTCTTTAACTAGAGACGCTATGAGTATGTTGGCTATTTAACTATGGACGCTAGTAGTAGGTAGGCTATTTTACCACGGACGCAAGGATGTTGGTTATTTGACACGAGATTCTAAGAGGTGGTTGGTTATTTGAAAATGGACGCTAGGAGAAGGTTGGCTATTTCACCATGGGCGCTTGGGGGATCTTGGTTATTTGTCAGGAGACGCTAGGAGGTTGGCTGTTTAATAAGGAACGTTTGACAAAGGACCCTAGGAGTATATGCTTTGTTTGTGCCCAAATGTCACTTTAAAACCTTTTAAAATTCTCATCTTTGTATAGTATGCAGACAGTGGTGCCTTTTTAGAACTTGCGCATACCAAATGAATTTATTGAAATTGTTTCGTCTCAAACGTATAATGTTAATTTATATATATATATATATGATTTGAAGACATTCTTTTGCAAAATATGTTTAAATTCTCCTAAAGGAGCATGCCATGTGTTTTTTAATCTATTATATCTACATAAAGTGTACTGTTTAGTCGTCTATTTTTATATAGTTTTGGGAAATGTATCATGTTAATACAAATGGAGATACATTTGTGATATGTATTTGTTATATTAAATATGGTATGTTAAGGAAGGGTTGCAAAACCTTCTTATCCTATATCGATGTTATCAAAACTCCTCTTTACCAGGTTAGAACATTTTCTATGGTAGACAGTAGTATTATTATTAATCTTTAATTCCTTCAATTTAATACAACAAGACAAACAACACAGTTTGATACAACTACGTGAAAATATAATATAAAGAAAAGAAATGAAAATAGATAGATGCATGTGTTCATGCCAAGGCACGTACCGTTAAAGTGCAGAACAGACCAATGTAGAATCTCCTTGCAATTATTTTGAGGTTATTATTTTAAAAATAGTTTTTTACATTGACACACATAATTATTACTATTAAATTGAATACGAGTCTTGATGCCCTATCAACTGCGAACACAATTAAGGCGACAATTTATTTATGTAATAGTGGCAAAAGATAAGACTAAGATAAGGAGCAACGAGACAATCATCATCCTGGCACACTCAAGCAACTCTAAGACCCCCTACAATTTGGAAGGAAACAGGGACATTTGAATATGTGAATGATGTTGACCTTCGATAACTATTGAATAAGTTGGTCCAACAGTAACCCAAGTGAATTCCAACCTGTGTCCTGTAATTCGTAAAAAGCGCCCTGATTTTCTCGAAAAAAGCTAATTTATATTTCATGAAAATGGTGCGTGCTAAAATAAAATGTTACTTGTTAACGTCATACGGTCGAAGCACTTACCTACACACAGCTAGACTTCAAATGACCCCCTTTTCAAGATTAATGGACCATGCCGGGTAGTCGGAATGGATGACTGAGACAGTTTTGAAGCGGTGGTGGTCAACCAAGAAAGACGTATCAACTTTGGTTGCCAAGCAGCCAGTATTCGAGAGCATAAAGGGAACTCTGTGACTCAGTCGAGCGGATGTAATGCTATTTTGAGAAAATGTAGAAAGGTAAAGCATATGAACCTTTCCAATAGAAAATTAAAAATGATGGACTCTAAGTAAAGTATCGACCCGGATCAGCTTAAGCATGCCACCTATGCTAACCCGGACTGACACTATCGCCTCCTGTGGATTTGTTGTTTCAGGAATCATTACTTTATACCGCTATCCCCCTGAGATTGAATGTGTCGGCCTGGATAAGCCTGAGCAAACTGTTCAGACTGATCTACTTCGATACATTACGCAGGATCCATTATGTTGGTTTTCTCGTTGAGCGGCTCATATGTATTGAAAACAATTTTAGAAATCAATTCCGGTTTACTTCCCCTGTGAAACACAACCAATTCTGTATAAGAGGATTGTCACACAAATTCCAGTAAACTTTGATTGCAAACTTAAGTGTGATATTAAGAGATTAACAAGGATTATGTATGAGGTCATAGTTACAACGAGTGCAACGTAGCGAAACGTGGGGTTTAGCTAAGAGTCAAATCATGACACAAATCCCGTTCGTGGTACAACTTTGACTTGCTATTTTTCACAAAGACTATATTCTTTAACAAACCGATAAAACCATTGAAAAACATGAAGCATCACAACGTAAGCTTACTTCCACGAACGTTTCTAAAGGATAATGCTACTGTATGTTTTGACTCAGCTATGGGTCACCAATAGCGTGTTACGACATGTACCCGTCCTTTCTACGGCGGAATAACATATATCCCAGTACTAATGTTATAAAATGTAGAAAAGGACAAAATACACATCGCCACACAACCAGAAAAGCCGGAACTGTGAGCCTCTAGTTATCGTCATTTTGGCCGAAAGTCAATCTTGTAGAATGGGTTTGTTTAGGGTGAATTTGACGGTTCTGTAAAGAAATTACGGTTTTAATGCGTTGTGTTTTCAGCGAAGGTGACTACGTTGCACGGTTCACACGTGAAGACATCATGGTAGTAATGCGTTGTTTGTGACTACGGTGTGCACGGAGATAATACACCCTACTGATGTACACAGTTAAATAAATGGAATGTACTTTCGAGAGCAGACGGGATAACGGATTAATATGTGATGCACTTTTAGTTAACTCCTTTTCCACATATAATAAATCTCCAGCAAACTTCTTTGAAAGATCTATGGTAACTCCTCTATTATTGAAAAGAATCTACTACAGAGGACTTGATAAGGCTATCACACCGGTATTGCCCCCATACCCCTTTAGACTATATGAATCTACTACAGAGGACTTGATAAGGCTATCACACCGGTATTGCCCCCATACCCCTTTAGACTATATGACGATAAGGCTATCACACCGGTATTGCCCCCATACCCCTTTAGACTATATGACGGTTAAACTGTCCGACGTTTATTTAAAGTCAATGCGACATGCGTCATTCGTATTCCGCCAATGGCATTAGTCTATGTGGAAAAGCAGCCAGTTGCTTGGGAAGATTGATGTGTGGAATACTGGTGTGAGAAAAAGAGGAAATACGTGTGTAAGTGAACTGGCCGCCTTGATATGACTGAACAATTGTTAAAAGCGTTAAACTCAAATCAATCAATCATAATGCATGCCTTCATGTTCATAGTATAGATATGTGTTAAGTATCCTTAAATGACTTGATGGCGAACAGGTTCTCGCAGGTCCGTGTGTCAGCTTTCCTAAGCTGCGACCTCTTCGACACAGGAAACAATGGTCCCCGAATATTTTGACAAATGCATATCAAGATCGCCATTTTCATATGCAGATGTCGGACTTATCAAGATATGAATCGTTCGTCATCAAAAAGTGTTCTCGTAAAGTGCCTCAATTTTATTATTTTCTATGGTGGCAATGACGCCCAGGCAACTTATCGCATCGAATGAAACCAACGTTGGTTATCGAGTGAGTTAAGGCGAAATTATTTTCACCCTTGGCTTCGTCACTGGTGATATCATTTCCACCATCCACCAAGACTCAATTAAATAGTTACTGCTTTTTACTTCATTTCCCGGAAAAAGGCTTTTAAAAAAAATGCTGTGTTTAGCTAGACAACTAGTTGGCATTACTCAACAGTCCAGCTTCAGATAAATATATAAGATATACACAAGTTTATCAGAATATACACAAGTTTATCAAAATATACACAAGTTGTCATTATCTTCTAATATGATTAGAGTAAGTTATCTGTGAAAAAGAAAGATCTTGATCCGAATGAACCAATTTAATAGAACGGGCTCGGATATATTTTGATCGTAAAAAAAAATCCCTTTTACAAGACAGACATACATTAACTATATTTAGAATAGGGCTTAAGAAATAGAACACACACTTGCTTACACTTAAGTCATAGCACTGGTAAATGATTTAGCTTTCAATATACGTTGGCAAATGATCAAGATATTGGATATGCTCCACAAGGGATATAAACGCACCTAACCTAATAGTGCCGGCTAGATTGAGTAATTGGATACGTAATGGGTTTAACCCTTCACTGATTCAACCAACTGTTGACGTCTTAATATTATAACAGATTATATTCTGAAGATTATTTGTTTGCTGAAAATAGATACTTTTTTTCAAAAGTGACAATTTCTCTATATCCTACATTGATTTAAACTTTTCATTTAAATTCAGCTTCGAATCATCTTAATGCTATACCTTTTCCATCGATGTTCTCAAAGCAGACCGTTATCATATATATAATACAAACGGTTGAGATCATTGATAAAGATAATTCAATCCGTCGTTCAAAATTGCTCCCTACTTTTTGTGTGGAGCCCTTTGTGTGATTCCGTTTAAGTTAAAGGTTAACTTAATACTGTCTCCGAACTGTACTAGACAATGTTTTTTTTAGTTCATCTGTTCTGTGTTCATTGAGAGCTAATTTTGATGGCGCGTCTTCGTCGGCGTTAAAAAGTTTTGTTGAGCGAACATTACTTCTGAAGGATTTAACGGTCTAACTTTCATATGTGGTCTTATAAGTAGATCAGTACCTCTACCTCGAACACTTTTACACTTTACCTAGGTCATACCTGTGAACCTTTTACATTTCGCCACTTATGTAGCATACACGATACGGGTTGACAAATAAATCATAGACGACGAAACCAGTTTTATTTACATGCGTTATGCTTTAACCCCAAGGATGTAAAATGTGACAAACTTATTGTAAAAAGCATATTGATTTTTAAGATACAATACAATACAAAACAATACATGTATTCGGTAGTCTAGGCATCTGGCCCATTATACACAAAATTACATTTACAAAATAAGTGTACATGAGTGACATCACATAAAAGAGGTTGAAGTACATAATTGAAAACATGTATGGCTTAGCTTATGGTATTTTGCGTATAACTTAATTTCTTATTTTAAACGACTCTACCAAGCAGTTTGCAAGAGATTGTAGGCACTTCGGTCTGGGGTCAGCCATTATTTCATTGAATAGTTCCTTTGGTGGATTTGATGATTTCCATTTCGCTTGGAAGTATACAGTCCAGGCCCCCAAACTATAAAAGTTAAATCTGTACTCATAATTTGTGCTCAAGTATCTGATTGGTCAGAAGCAAATTCGTTCTCCAAAATGACCAATCAGAAGCCTTCCTTGGAGCATTGAGTTCAAACTGAGCATGGAGCACGTTTTAAAAGTGTTATAATTTCGGGGCCTGAGCTCTTTATAAGCAGGGCATACCATCAATAAAAGGAACTCATCCTCAACCACATGTATATTTTGTTTAAGGCATAAATCATAAAAACGTAAGTTATAATCATTTTTTTATTTCTACCTGTTTCAATATTTAGGCAATGGCTTGAGCATTGATAATTTGATAATATACGACGAATATTAAGCGACATATCGATTGATAATATATTTCCGTATTAAGTAGTGATTTAAAGATTTTATAATAATTTACTTTTGATGAGTCACCTATTTTTTGTTGCAAGACTTGGAGAGTACAATCTTTTAAACGTTGTCTAAATATCTTCAAAAATTGGGACGAATCTTTTACTCCATCAGATATCCACACAAACCCAAAACCATTTTCATGTAATGATCATTTTATTTTAGTCGCCCATGTATTTCTACCATTTTCATCTAGACGTCTGAGCATAGAATAACATTGCTTTGGATATCTTGTATTTGTCATTTCTGTCAGTTTAAGCCAGAATTTAATGCATTGTGACATATATGATACAGCAAGAGGTTATCTACCACATTGGCTTAAAGCCGTATTCTGATTTAGACAACTTATACGTTTACAGAAGTTAAAATGAACTTTCTCAATATTATGGTTATATTCATAGCCCCATATATCTGACGCGAAACAGAGAATTGGTTTAACCATCGAATCAAATAATTTGAATGCATCTTGTGGACTAAAATAACCAAATTTCCTTTGTGATCTAAAAATACTAAAGCATGCTTTTTTAGCTTGTGCTGATTGGTTTTGCTTACTTTTAGTCCTCATAAACGTGATGTAAAGTGTGAACCTAAGTATTTATAACAGGAGACAGTTTGAATTTCTTTCCCGTTATAAAACCATTTCTCGTTTTGTTTTATAAACACAATTATTTTAGTTGTGTCTAAATTTACTTTCATTCCTACTGTTTGACAATATATTTGGATAGTATTTTAAAAACTGCTGCTGTAAGCGAAACACAGCTACACAATAAACGTCTGCAAACAAAAGGGCAAGACTCTATGTGTTTGTAAAAGGGGCAAATCTCATTAAACCCAGCCCTCGTATATATACGAAATTTATTGAGATCGTATAAAAGGATACTTTCTTGGTTTATAGTAAGGCAGTAGTATACATATCCCCTTATACAAACACATATCAACACAATGTTTATCTACGTTTACTACTGTGATTTAAAGTCTGCAATTTGATCGGTAATTAGTTAATAAACGTTCATTTAACCCTTTCCCTCATATAGACGCTTGCTGACGCCTCTGCAGCAGACGGCCGTTTGAAAACATAGTGACAAAAGAAGAAATTGCTCAAAACGGGCAATTTCTCCTTTTGTCACTATGTTTTCCTCTCAAAGTTTAGTCATGGGTTATCCATTCAATTATAGAGATAATTTATTTTCTTTGACAAAATATGTTTAAAAGTCGTCTGCTGAAGAATTGTCGTATGAGGGAAAGGGTTAAACAAGCCCCGAACGTCTCTGTGCCATGAAGAAACTTACCATACATGCAATACTGGTATATCCAAATGTAATCAGTAAAAGGGGAATAAACCAAACGAAAGTGAACAAACACAGCGTATATGACAGGTAAGTCAAGTTCTTGATCTCCCAGCTAACGGCACACCTTGTCCCGAATTTTTCAACCTCATATTCCGACCAACCAAACAGCGGGCCCAGGGCCCAGGCACAACCGTACATAAAACAGGAACCGATGGCCAAGACGGCCTTTGTCATTGAGCTACTGAACACCCGCGTATGGTGAACAATTATACAGTAACGTTCCATTGCTATCACAGTTAGTAAGGATATCTGAGTAAGACCAAACGTGGTCGTCACGAACCCATAGTACATGCACACATCATGACCAAATATCCATCCTTTGCAAAAATTGGAAATGACTACGAGGGGCAGGTTGAATATTGCCTGTCCGATATCACTGATTGATAACCCCACGATAAACACGTTACTTACTGTCCGTAATTTACGGTTTTGTATATAAACGTACAACACCATCGCGTTCTCGGAGAACCCTAGCACAAACACCACCGTCATGATGAACCCAATTATGTAGAACAGAAACGGCGGCGCTACAACGCCGACTTCTGATTGTTCCGTTAAGTAACACTGAACACATTCACGCGCGGATGATACATTCGAAGAAACGCTTTCGAACGTTGCATCACGACCGTTGTCATAATGTTCGAGGATGGAATAATCAAGTAAATTCGTAGACTGAGCAACGTTAATCGATGTACATTCCAAACACGGAGAACTTAGAGAACCAATCGGTCTAGACAAGTCGGAACTATTCAATTGCATCGTGCGTAGAATCAATGCTCCCAGTATACTGCGAGTATTGGCTTTTATAGTTCGATGTACGCCCATCAGATAATACACTCAGTTGTCGTAGTAAAACTCAGACGAATTGAGTTCACTGTAATACTAGTACTTAAAAAGGTCGGATTTCTAATCTCAAAATAATATCACGGAATATGAGAATACCTCGGTTATATATCACAATAATTGACGTAGGAATCTATAAAGGGAAAACACGACTAGTTAGCACGTTCAGTGCAGTATACCCCAAAGTTGTCAAAACCGGATACGTGGTACAGAGAATTTCAAAGAGAAGTAAAATATAGTTGATAGTCATTACCCTACACTTTAAAGAACTATCAACCATTGAAGTCATTACTGCGGGAATTCTATCAAGAATACCTATGATTGCGTCAGGGTCTACAATCACAAGAAAAATGTCAAAATGTTTAAAATCATAGTAAATGTTTATAGGATGCACTGGAAATTATTGATTTGATCACTTTTAGTATGTTGACCTTGTTTGATTTTGTTTGTTTGGAGTTTAACGCCGTTTTAACAGCTTTGGTCATATCACGGCGGTCAGTGCACCTACCCAT
>JAUELF010140657.1:0-15081 GCA_031471495.1 Clinocardium nuttallii | reverse complement strand
ATATCTACAAACCTTAATAGAATGTGACAGTTTACATATTAACAATACTTAAGTGAAGGTGTATTTACAAAAATGAAACACATTATATTTCACCTCCCACTAGAAACTAGCGATTGCATTGGACAAGAGCAGTCACGTGGTGACCCCCTAAATTTATATAGTGGGTCAGTGTGAAGTCAAACTTCATGACTGGAGAATACGATAGGCTTCCAGGGGGTCTGTAAGTTTCAATTGACGATATATAACTGAAATCTTATCATATTTCAAAATAATAAATAGTTTGCTCTTAAATATTATATTTCATACGCTTTCACTGATTACTTTCAGTGAAATTTATTTCTTAAGGAAAACAATTGAAGGTTTGTATGCAGCACATTTCATTTTAAAACTTCATCTTATAAGTGCCTCTCGTAGGATCGCCAACATAACTATGAACCAATCAAACGTTTAATTTCCTTTATTTCTTCACTATTATTCATTACATACAACATTTGATTCGTCTACAATCTACAAAATTTAAATAAAACATCTAGGTCAAAACTCACGTTATACATCTATCGATGAAAAAAAACAGTCTTCGTTATTCTTAATTCCATCGATATGTTTTGTCACATAATATCCCATAGGATTGACCAACGGTCGTCATCCCGGAGTTGTGATTTCGAAACCCGGCTCGGCCAACTATCTTTCCGAAGATTGACAAAACTCAATGCGATATGCTATGCGTCATTCGTCTTCCACCAATGGGCTAAGTCTATGTGGAAAAGCAGCCAGTTGCTAGAGAAGATTGCTGTGTGGAGTACTGGTGTGAGAAAACCAGGAAATGCATGAGTAGGTGAACTGGCCATCGTGAGATGACTGAGAAATTGTTAAAAACGGGGTTAAACCCCAATCAATCAATCAACGGTCGTCGATACAGTCTATGTTATTATTGATTTTATCAGTTATTTGTATCTTTCTGAATGAAATGATCGACAGCGTATGCGTATTTGATGATTTGTCATCTTTCCATGCGTGCAGTGTTTACTCCTAGTTCACTTAATCTATGCGGTCCAATCGATAACAATGTCGATATACAAGAGGCTGTTTTGCGTTATTTTTGTGTGTATTTTGTTATGTTGTATGACTTATTACTATTTTGATGAATTAAGCATACTTGGGACTAACTTTAGTAGAGGTAAAATTATAACCACCAGTACCTGTTTATGATAATACGAAAAACACCATATATGGTTCTATGAGCTCTAGATATGGCGAATTTTTCATGTTCCAAAATCCGAATTTGACTTTCAAACCCTATGTTGTGGTTGCGCAAAAGAATCGTCTCAGTTGGACATACGCCGCTTTCAACAGTTAAGTAGCATTTTTGTTTCTAAGATCGACATAGTGTTTGACTACCTAGCAGTTTGTGTGTTTTGATTTTTTTTAATTACGTCCCTGACTTTCGACATAAACTTTATCTGACTTGGCTGTGAGAAAGGATAATTGTCTCGTCAATTATCAATTCTCCCAACCTCGTCAGATAAAGTTGATATCTTACGTTAGGGACATAATATTCTCTATATATTGCACTTCGTAACGTACCTTTATCAAATAACTAAATATAAAACAAACTTATTAAACAAGGTTATTATGATAATATATGCAGTCTAAGTTGTGTATTTTATAAACAAAACTGTAAATATATGAGCCGTTCCACGCGAAAATCAGCATTATGGACTCTACGTTATTTATCGACCCTGATCAGCCTGCGCAGTCCAATCCTGGCCGACACATTCCGTCTGAGGGGGATAGAGGTATAGACTATAGAGTAATGATTCCGGAAACAGAAAATGGACAGGAGACGCAAATGTTCTCTCCTGTTTAACCTGCGCGGCATGCTTAAGCTGATCTGGGTCGAACTTTTTTGCAGAGTCCGCAATGTTGGTTTTCTCGTGGGACGCCTCACCTGTGTGTTGTTAATAATCCCACTATGCATGATAATACATGCCAACTTACCAAAATACTTTTTAATAATTATGCATAAGTCCGTACGTCTTATGTCCGTGACCCACTGATATAATATCAGGCGATACACGTGCTGGTTCTCTCTCGAGTTGGTAAGCTTCGTTCGAGTAGTAGTAAGCTTCACTCGATGGTGGGTGTATTTACAACAACACTGATCTAAAGCAGGCGTTGTTTGCTTCATGTTGGCCTCACTAATTCAACTGAGATATAGCTCATACGAAGGCAACGAGCTTCAAAACACGGATCGGGAGCCATCCCTTCTTTTCATCGACTGACATGATTAATTGTGACTCACAATCGACCAGAAAGAATGGTTATGACACCATATTTTACTACAAAGATATGTTGTACATGGTCACCCCTGATAGAGTGGTTTTGTCGTAAGAAACACTTTTTGGACTCTACGATGTGTTGCTACACAACGGAATCGATTCTGAAGGCATTACTACACAACGGAACAGTTCCGATGATATCACTACACAAAGGAATTAGTTTTGGAGACATCACTACCCAACGGAATCAGTTCCGAATACATGTATGTACGTGCACACTAAATGTCCTGTAATCAATGTTTATTGTATATGTACATGTACGTGGACACTGGATGTCCTATAGTCTGAAAGGCAACCAATGTATAGTTTATATGTACGTACACACTAAAGGTCCTGTATTCAATGTGTCTTTTATATATACGTGGACACTAGATGTTCTGTAATCAGAAATACAACCAGCGCATATTTTATATGTACGTACACACTAAAGGTCCTATAATCAATGCATCTTTTATATATACGTGGACACTAGATGTTCTGTAATCAGAAAGAAAACCAATGCATATTTTATATGTACTTACACACTAAAGGTCTTGTAATCAATGTATCTTTTATATATACGTGGACACTATATGTTCTGCAATCAATGCATATGTTATATGTACGTTCACACTAAAGGTCATGTAATCGTTTCGATGAAGCTGTATGCTGGCTTGAAGTTTATGAAACAGCTCCAGTGTTTGGGCTGCCAACATAAAAATGTGATATGGGGGTAATACTGCCTGTCTCGATTTGACAAAGATGAAAGCTACATCGATGTAAAACAAGTGGGTGTTCATGTTCTGTGTAAAGATACATGTATGCTTATTGTAATATGAATGTAGACAGTGAAGACCGGTGATAGCAGGCATATACACGGACTAGTTTTCACTGAACGCAGATACACTTAGAGTTCAACCGACGCGGCATATGTATATATAAGCTGTTGATATGCATATACAAGCTGTTGACTTGTAAACACGTAAACAAATAGAAGTTGTTAATTTGTAAATTTAGAGAGCAGAGGTTGATGCAACTAAACAGTATAAAACAACATACACGAACGAATAAGCGCTGACGAAAAATCATTACTGAGCATTTAATACTATAATGGATACACGAAAGGGAATAATCACTTCTTGTGAAAGGTTCGTATTTACAAATGTTTTTTTACGTTAACAGAGAAAAGCGATTCTTTCAGACATTTGAAGAACATAAATTGATACAATACAATATAATTATTTATTGCCTTAATTTTTGAAGATAACGTAGAATATGTTTTGCAATGCACACAGAAACTATACAATTTCAATACAAGAAAGAGAACAAATATATTGAGATACACAAACAAGAAAAATCTTTAGTTTATGCCCATCAATGGATTATAGAGATATCTCAGTAAATAGAAACTGATAATCCACTTTTTTAAACAGTGAAATTACCATTTTCAAACAGTGAAATTACCACTTTTTAAACAGTGAAATTACCCGTTTTTGCCGAAACTTCATGATTTACCTCCCTATGTTTTTGTTGACAATTTATTTCCCATACTTGCAGTCTGCTTCAACTCTGAACTGTCAAAAAGCTGACAAAATTTTGTAAGTTAAAAAACCTATCAAAATGGAAGATTTAGATGATGAAGGAATAAATGCCATTTTAAACAAAGCTCAATTTGAAGAGGAAAATAATTTTGGTGAATTCAAACTGTTGGAAATGAAACAAACAAGACATTTTAGTGTGGCATAATAACTCAACGATATGGCTTTCTTCATAAGATATTTAATACATAGTCCATTGGCATAGAGAGAGACGGCCGGTGCCGATCTACCACAACATTGTAACTCCGTTATTTTTATACAGTCTCTCTAGTTCTTACATAAATGGTAATTAGTGTATCATTGACAGGTGACGGATGGTCACGTAAGTACGTAGACAGTCAGTACATTTAAGACGTAACATGTCATTCAGAATACGTGGACAAACCCCGGCATAGAATAATGGACAGATTGTCCATTATTCTACATTAGGACTGTAGATATCGATCAATTTTTGGAGGAGTCAACTTATGTGAACACAAAAAGGAAGACGGACAGTGACATGAAGGTTTTTCTAGCATTCATTAATTCCAAATATGAAATGAGACAACCAAAATTTATTCAACCAGACCTGTTAAACCAGTACGTGTGTGAATTCCTGCTGGCTGTTACAAAGACAAGCGGTAAAGAGCACGAACCAACCACTTTGAGGGGATTTGTTAGTTCCTTTGACAGATACCTTAGATATAAAGACAGTAAGTTTTCAGTTGTTAAGGACATTGAATTTGCTAAAGCCCGATGTGTACTGAAAGGAAAGCAAAAGCAACTGAAAAAGATGGGCCTTGGAAATAATCCGAAGACAGCAGCTACACGCACAGAACAGCATATTGATTTTAAATGTATGCTTGCCAGACCCTTGGAGCCGGAATCCCAAAATCACTTCTACATTCACTGTGGCTCATATGAAACACATGTTTCGGCATGCGCACAGGACAGGAAATACGGAGTTTGTGTTGGGGCGATGTAAAACTCGGCATAGATGAGGAGACCGGCAGCCAATACATTCAACTAGACATCGAGCGCCAAACAAAGACACGAACAGGCATAAATCCACGAGACACAAGGTAATACTGAAATTAAAATATTAGACTTTAGAATGTTAAAATGAGAAAGATCTAAAATTGAATATTTCACAAACTTTTATTTATTCATTTCCACATAAAATACAACTTTATCAATATAAATATATTATATATCTTCAAACATTAAATAAATAATTTATGTTGAATTAACCTTTTTAACCCTTTCCCTCATATAGACGTTTTCTGACGCCTCAACAGACAGGTTTTTGAAAACAGTGACAAAAGATAAAACGAATAATTTCTCCTTTAGCCACAAGGTTTTCCACTTTTATTCATTGTTTATCCATTCAATTATAGAGACAAAATATGTTCAAAGTCATCTGTTGCAGAATTGTCATATGAGGGCAAGGGTCAAGGGAAAGAAATTGTTTCATAATTTTGATCTTGTTAATTGTTTAGGCTAGTTAAACCTAAAGCTTATGCTTTTCCGGATGATCCTAGAAAATATCCTGTCCATTTGTATAAAACGTAGAGCGAGAAGCGTCCAGAGTCCATGAAAACTGATGACAGCCCTTTCTTTCTCACTCCTGGCAGTGGAAGTAATCGTGTGTGGTTCAAGAACTGCCCTATGGGTATTAATAAGATATACAACATTATGAATTAGATGAAGGATGATTCTGGCATCACTAACCCGAGGATTACTCCATACAGGTAACACAAAATCTCTATTATCAATAGTTAGAAACTTTTTATTTAATTTATCACATTTTAGCGTCCTGTTTCCCATAAAAGATCTAGTTTGTATGTTGAAATTGAGTATTTACGTACAATTTCGAAGCTGCTGTAAATAATTATTTGAATTAAAAACAGAAATTTACAAATAAGTAAACAAAAGACCCACATTTATTAATCCTCTTCAAGTGTTATGCATGATATTTGATCGTCTATCCGATATTTTTCATATTATGCATCCTGTATTCATTTTCTGTGAAATATTAATGCAAAGAAATTAAACAGCTTTTAGCGTCCTTTTTCTCATAAGAGTGTTCGATCTAGGAATCTTGAAAGTCGGTATTTGTTAATCCTCTTCATCCATAAAGTATTATATCTGATCCTTTATCCGATATTTTGATATCATCCTGTATTCATTTTCGGCAGCTTAGCAGCTTCTAGCGTCCTGTTTCCCATAAAAGTATTGGATATAGTTCGTTTGATGACATTGACTATTTATGTACAATGTTGCAGCTGCTGTAAATGATAAACAAAATTTAAATAAAAAGCAGTCGACAAAATGTGTAAACAAAAGACCCACATGACTTGTGTTAATCCTCTTTAGTTTTAATGTATGATATCTGATCAATTATCCGTTATTTTTATACTATCTGTATTCATTTTCTGTGCAACCACATTTCGCAGCTTTTAGCATCCTGTTTCCCAAAGAAGTGTTCGATATAGTTCGCTTGTTGAAATGGGGGTATTTACGTAAACATTTGCAGCTGCTGTAAATGATAGTTTAAATAAAAAACAGCAATCTACAAAATTAGTAAACAAAATACCCACATTTGTTAATCCTCTATACGTAATGCATGATATCGAATTCTTGATCCGGTATTTATTTTCTGTACGATATTTATGCAAAGAAATTGAGCAGTTTTTAGCTTCCTGTTTCAAATAAAAGTGTCGGATATAGTTTGTTTGTTGACATTGGGTATTTACGTGCAATTTCACAGCTGCTGTAAATAAGAATTTGAATCAAAATAAGCAATCTACAAAATTAGTCAACAAAAGACCACATTTGTTAATCCTCTTCAGTTGTAATGCATGATATCAAATAGTTCCATCGTTGAATTAATTTTCTCTGCAACAAGACGATGCCTTAAAAACAAAAAAAAACACTCTTTTCCAAAATGGATTTTGCTGTTTATCCTTTTTTGCAAATATCTCGCTGCCTCTATGGTAAGATTTTTTTTCCACTAACGGCTTACATTTATTTTCAGTGCAAGAAAACAGCTTGTGCAAAAGCTAAGTGACGAAGGGGTTCCATCGACTCAAATTGTTCAAATTTCTGGTCACGAGAAAATAAATAGCCTGTACAACTACAGCAAAATAAACTGTTGCCAAAGTAAAACTATATCAGACATATTGTCCAGCGAATTTCAGCCTGCCCAAGAAGCAGCATCAGCAATTATCCCACCCACTAGTTCAACTGCAGTTGCGCCACTAGAATATCTCCCTAGACCGAATAATACAGAAAATTTGATGCCACCAGGATTTTGTGCGAATTGCAACTTTCATGGGAATGTCAACTTCAATTTCACTAACAGGAGTGAAAAACAAACTTGTCTCAAATGAACCACATGATGCAGACCCCTCAATCACAGAGTCCAATGTCACTCTCCCAGACCGACGAAGCAGAAAGTTCACATATCATCCGTACATACAAAAGAATAAAGTTCTTACCTGACAGTGATTAAAATATCCTGAAACCCCAATTAAATCCAGTAATTAACACTTTCACAAATCAGTTAATCACAACACAATAACATAGCCACTCACGGCGAATAATTGAGTCTAACTAGATAATTGTTACTCCGCTGTTTTTTGTTTAATTATGGAGTTTACTTATATTTTATCCATAATATGTCTCTTAATAATTACATGTACATTAAAATGATAACTTTATGCAATGTCTTCAAATTATTTTCACATTAATCGCCACAGAAAATACTGGACTACTTTTTCCAGGTAGTAATTATAACTGTGTAAAACCATGGGGCTCAAAACAGGGAAAATATGGAGGCACTGTACTAGATTAAATATACAACAAATGGTAAAAAGACCTTGTATGGCCTAAAATAAAAAGAAAATTTGTTTGTTTCAGTGAAATATCAATTTTTGTTTCATCTCGTGAAGAAAAAAAAGGTTATTCTCAAAGCCACTCGTGAGAATTGTTTTTTTCTTCATTCGATGAAATAAAATCGATCTTTCACTGAAACAAACACATATATCCTGCTATTATCAATACAGCGGTCGTAAGTCTTATCTTATTTCTCAAGACTGACATCATTCATTGTGATTGTTGTCTACACATTAGTTAAATACCCTATATGGGAAGGTAACCAGTTACCTGCTGGGGGAAATATCGTGTATAATATTGGTGCAAGAAAGGCAGGAAACACATTGCTAAGGGAACTTGCTGCCCCTGACATACATCAAATAATGTCACAGACGACTACGGAATCCTACAGACGTATGCTATGAAACATCTCTTTAATTTTTTTTTAAATGAAATAAAGTATTGAATAGAAACTGCTAAATATGAGCAAAGGATGTCAGAAGTCTTGTAGACATGAAACGTTAAATGAGCCGTTCCGCGAGAAAAACCAACATAGAGGCCACTGCATAAAGTATCGACCCGGATCAGCATATTAAATATACCGCGCAGGCTACCCCAGACAGACACTTTTCGCCTTCTGTGGATTTTTGTTTCAGGAATTATTTCTCTATACCCGTAAACGGAATGTATCAGCTCGGATTAGCCCGCGCAGACTGAGCATGCCGGTCCGGCTCGATACATTACGCAGAGTCCATAATGTTGCTGTTGTCGTGGAATAGCTCATATGTGCTACTTGACATACGAAAGTGATAGGCATCTCGCAGGTATGAATCTCGTTATGGTTTGGTTCAGATCGATACATTACGAAGAGTCCATGATGTTGTTTTTGGAGTGGAACGACCTATATGTGCTCTTTGACATATACTGTGTGTGCGAAGATGCTTCATCTCGCACCAAATATCTCGGGTATGAATCCCGTTATGGGTTGGTGCTGTCGTATTCACTTTGCACATTTGCCACATGAACCGCGCTAGTACGGGTTTCAATCTGCAGTGTGCCGCCATTTTGAAAGCGACAAATATGCTCATAAGTTATTGGTTGGTGCTCTCGTGTTCACTCTGCACATTTGTCACATGAACCGCACTAGTACTGGTTTTACTCTATAGTATGCAGTCACTGGACGTAATTAGTGATTAATAAGATCATAATTGGTAAAGTTGTTTTCAAATTAAACACCAAATAATCAACCACCGCGGTAGTTTAGTGGTAAAGGCACCCGTCTCGATAGCGGGAGACATTGGTTTAACCGTAAAGGCACCTTTCTGGGTAGAGGTAGTTAACAGTGTAAACCCTACCCAGGTAAGCTTAGTTCCTTGGTACTCATGTTTACTAGGTTAGCATTACGACGGATACGTTAATGTCAGAATAAGTTTACCACTTTAAATTAACCCAGTACATGCCGTGTTACGACTGGCATACACCATATCATAGCGCAAGAAAAGAAGTATTTACATGGTTGCACACATTAACGTAAACATAATCAACCGTTTACCGTCTAAACCATGGGTGTGTTGTGACCAATGTCCGGTCATTCATGTCGTCAACACACAGGGTTTGTTTTTCTTTGAGGGGGGGGGGGGGGCGTGAAAGGATGACCGTTACCTGTTAACAACGCAATTAGAATCATGTGCGAAAAGGACCAGAACATACCTGTAAGGTGAACCGATAGCTGATGTATTTGTATTATAGGGTTTTTACGCCGCTTTCAACAATAATTCAGTTATATCAAGGCGACAGTTCACACATTCATGATCCCTGAGTAAACAAACAAGTACTAGGTTAGGAATTGTGCCTAGCCCAAGGGCACTACATCATGACCGATTTCGAATCCTCGACGCTTATCACTCGACCACGGCAAATTCCGATAGCTGATGTAACTAATGTATTGGTGAAACTCAAATCAATCTATACCATTCATGGATTGATTGATTGATTTGTTTTTAAAGCCGCTTTCAACAATGTTTTTGTTAAATCACGGCGTTTTCAGGTTAAGTTACCAGTACTACTGGTTCATTTATCCTGACACAAGCCAGTGAGTCGTAATAATCCGGCAACCCTGATCGTCAAGGATGACAGCCCTTACTACCCTATTTTTAAGTCTTTGGTATGACCTGGCCGGGATCGAGCTCGTAACCTCCCGCATCACTCTACCCCTTAACCAGCGAGGCGGTTATAAGCAGTCAAGCCACACCTTTACGAAAGTCAAAACCTTGAGGTCCTTCTAATTTTGTTGTTGTGGTTTTATAACGGTGTTTTGGGGATAAATTACCAGTTGTGCTGATCCATTTATTCTGACAACCCTGAGCGCAAAGGAGGGCAGCCATTACTACCATTTTTATTTATTTTAATAGTTTTGGTTTTACAACCTAAATCATAGAGAATCTGTTTGTACCATAGTGCATGAACCTTTTATATGTTTCGGTAGAATCAACTAAGGAAGCACATCGTTAAAATGAACATACTAGACACACATGCTACACGTATTTTAACTAATTAGGTTAACAGATGGTCAATGATGTACGGTTGCAAACGTGTTTCAGATGAAAGACATTACTTGTATTGTATAGTGAAGCCGTTGGTGGGTATGTCTGTATATCTGTAAGTATCTTTGTGTTCTCCATGTTGTCCCTCTTAATATAATTTTAAACATAAATAATCTGCTTTTTTCTTTATAATAACAATAATAGATTTACATGTTATAGACAAGTGGTTCAGTTTATATTCGAAATAAAGTTAGAAATGAATATATTAATAGGCAAAGCCTAGGTCGTATGAAAGTAAGAACTGTGTCAGTTCCAAAACTAAAAGGTATTTGAAAAACATAATGAATAAACCTGAACTTATCATGTACAAGTACAAGTGTCAACAACTGAGTATGTATCCTGTAATACATGTACATGAAAAAAGTCAGTTGACAAAAATGGATAGGGAATAATCTGATCAGACCTTGAAAATGTGCAGCTCATTTGTGTTGTCATTGGTGACCAAGCTCCTTTTGAAACAATTATTGCTCAATTTCAAAACATTTTGAAAAGGGTACATGGAGTAAAAACTGCCTTTAAGTTTTTATAATGTAGCATTTTCTGTTGAAAAACAGACTAAGTTTTCTTCACTTTTCAAACAAAATTGTTATGCATAAAACGTTATTTGATTGTTAATTTAATTTAAAAAGAAATTGATCTTATTTATCTGTAGATGTCATTGTTTTGTTTGTCTTTACCTTATTTTAGTTTGGAATAGTTGTGTACATTGCCCTGTTTCGTAGACAAACCTTAATCAGTGACCTAAAAGGCTTTTCGTTTTGGATTTGCTCTTCAATTTGAAGAGTTCTATGGTATCATTGGTTGATGTGGTCTCAAGTGTATTCATATTGCTGTCAATAGCTTTCAATATGTTGTAAATATGGTTTAAATACATTCAGAGTATTTTAAATAACCTCGTGATAAAGAGATGTTGAAATTCTTAGTACCAAGTTTGATCAATAAACCAATTTTGGATAACAAATTAAGATGAATCTGCTAGAAATTAAGTATGTTAAAAGGTAAGTTATGTATTTTACTGATGGACCACATGTGATATTATATATTGAAAAAAAAATAGACTCATTTGAAGACATGAAAGAGTTTTCCTCTTTGTCAGATTAGAGGATACATAGCTTAATACATTAACTATTTATACCCCAAAACCAGGGTGAACTGATTTTGGTCATACTTTCATAATTTGACAAAGACTAGGCCATAGACATAAACTGTAAAACTCTACAATGTGAAAAATGTATATATGCAAATTGAAGGCAAACAATTTGAAACTGACTGTAATTTTGTTTTTTTGCTACATTAACGGGAATATATAGATAAAAGTCTTAAAGTCAATTATATAGCTGTTTTCCTGAATGGGGTCAACATTTGACAAGACGGCTTCGCCTTCAAATAACAGATACAGACACAAAGAATACAGTCGATGTGACGACACACGATATGACGCATCGTGGAACGGTTCTCAACAGATAAAACAATTTCTTTTAGAAATGAAGTTCTCTTTTAAAGCAAACTATTGATATGACAATATATTGCAATATAATCAAGCTGTCGATAACTTCCGTTCAACAATAACCATCATTTTCAAGTTTTATTGTTTCTCTATATTCCAAAGATATAAAACCCATGACATAAGATGACAGGTACAAACACTAGTCGACTTCCTAAATTACTTCCCTTGGACGAACTACTACATTTATGACGAGTCAAACTATCTTTTCCTCTCATTTCTGTCGTTTTCCTTCTGTTTAATGTGTCATTACTTTGGTTACAAGGACGTCTCATTTGATTGTGTTTACATCCGGTTAGTTGAGAAAATATTATTTTAAAAATAGAACAGTGTGTAATTACACGCAAATTATCACATATCGGATTCATTCGTTTTATTCCTTCATAGAGTAGGAAGATATATGGTCTTATTTGATTATTCCCTCTAGTATTTGTTGCGGATTTTTGTTCGAAATTAATAGGTTACGAATAAAGTTCTGTAAGACATATAGTAAAATGGCCGAACGGAAAGTCCTATGAGGTTGATATCTTATATGTGAAAAGATTGTATTAAATTCTCGTTGTTTTTATTTCTTATGGTGTGTTCGTACGAGTAACATATGAGCGTGCTATATTCATGAAATCTATTTTTGACGGTCGCTGAATCTGATAGTTGAATATGTATGTAATATATGTTACAATACACCAAATAATTTCCTTCTTTGTTTCCATGTAAATCGACAGGTGTCAGTCCTCAATTGTCACACCTTCTAAGTGTGTCTCATGTATAACACCCTATATCATTTAACAAACTGACCTCTAGGCTATAAATCAGTCCAAAGAAAATTGGGGGACAGGGGGTTATACATAATGTAAGCAATAATTCACCAGGAGATAACGTCATTTTGTACCAAATCGGGCCCGAACAAAACCGGTGTTTAGCATTCTCTACTTCCACTTTCATACAAGGTAACAATACTAAAGGTGATCTAATCAATCATTTCAAGTGCATCCTATACACATTTAAACTGATTTAAAACTCAATGTCTTATATTAAATGCATTCTGATGATTGCATCATTTCTGTGCACGGAAAGGGTTTTTTGGAACTTTATTTTAATATGTTTGGTTTTACCACCTAAACCATTGGTAATTTGATTGTACCAAAGCGCATGGACCTTTTACTTGATGTAGATCAGCATGTCAGCGGATGTATTTGGCGTAAATTGACCTATACATTGAAGCATCTTGATTTCATTTGTATGCAGTTAAATAACCGCCATGCCGTTCTATCTTTATCATGTAAAAAGTGTACACCACTGTTGCATCGTGGCATTACATTGTATTTTTAAAAAAACACACCAAAAAAACCCATATATATGCAGGAAGTGGTTTGCCTAGAATGAACAATGGGTTAAATACTGCAAGAAATAATTCATAGTTAGAACTAAATGTTATCACCATATTAACAGAAATATTGTTGAAAGTACAATTATCCAAAATGAATCATAGCATACAGCATAACGTCCAAAACTGGTCAAAATCCTTTCTTCAAACTGCGTTTTCTACGTTGTCAAAAAAGTATCTAGAACCATTGTTGCTTCAGGTGTATCATAATGAGGCTATGAGGTTAGATATATACACGTGAGGTATCTCTATATACGGGATTCACGTGTGTATACGGTGTCAGCCCTATAGTATATAATGCATGCTTTAGACACGCCCAGGGAGAGAGACTTAGAGAGTCGGAGAGCAGAGAGACTCGGAGTCTGGAGGGAGTCGTTCAGACTCTCTCTAGGGTTAACCTTAGAATTATATCTTAGAACTTACCTATATAATAAAAAGAAGTACGTGCGTTTTCCATTGGACAGTATGGTGTAGCTGGCTAGAGTGCTACATAGTGATAGACAGGAAATCAGTAGATTACAACATGGACAGTGATTCCAAGATCGTTCTTGTTATCTTATACAAACCTATTTGATAAAAGATCCATTTCCACAATATCTCAATATATATCAAAGTCTAGATAGCCAGGGAATTAGCAGTGTTGTTTATATCAAATGACCAGTCACTGGGCCTTACTTGATGATAACAAAATGTGCCCCGCTCCCTGTTTTACATAGAGATCTATGGAAAACACTTTGAGAATCCTCTTGTCCGAAACCAAAAGGCCTAGAACTTAGATATTTGATGTGTATCATTGTCAAATAATTCCCCCGAGGTCAAAATTCGCCCAACCTGTGGTCACCTATTTTACATAAAAGATATATGGGAAACACTCAACATATTCCTGTCTGAAACACTCAACATATTCCTGTCTGAAACACTCAACATACTCCTGTCTGAAACACTCAACATATTCCTGTCTGAAACCACAGGAATAGAGCTTAGAGTTTTGGTGTGAAGCATTGGCTTATAGTCCTTAACGAAGATTGATCAAATTATGCCCTTCGGGCCAGAATGGGTCGACCAAACCCCAGGGTCACATGTTTTATGAAAATAAATATATAGTATACTGGTCCTCTTGTATTAGCTTACCCGACCGCACAATTAGTTATTGTGGTTGACACATAATACATCACATTATATTACTCATGTGAGCGATCCATGGCCATCATGGCTCTCTTGTTTCTTATTTCAAGGAATCCAAAGCCTTGTATAGGCCATTATGGTATACGTTGTATTTTCCGACTGGTCATCGCCTTATATTTCATCGTAGTTTTCTTGCATACTTACTTTACACCCGACAATAGACCACCGGCACCATTGACCAGGTAAGATTTTCATGTATAGCCGTGGCTGACAATATTGACTGATCAAACTATTTATCGCAACATAAATACTGGCAGAAAATAAACCTGTTCATGAAACAATGACATACTGGCTGTCGGCTTTTGCGCTCTTGGTTGCGGGGTTAGCAACCCCGAGTAACTAGGTGGGCAGCCATTACTACCATGTTTAAGGTATTTGGTTTGACCTGACCAGGTATCAGGTATCGAACCCGCAAATATTGCTCCCGATGCGGCCACTCTACCACTACATATTAATATAATGTAATAACAAAGGAAGCAACTCCTTCTTTTATAATTGCTTGCAAAGATTGTTGTGTGAAATTCTGGTGTGAGAAAACCAGGAAATACGTGTGTAGGTGAACTGGCCGGCGTGATATGACTGAGAAATTGTTAAAACGGCGTTAAACCCCAATCAATAAACTATATTTTATAAA
>JAUELF010140656.1:0-25356 GCA_031471495.1 Clinocardium nuttallii | reverse complement strand
TAATATTAACCCTGTTCTATAATAACCTAGGAAATGCTTTGATAAATCTGAAATACTAAAATGCAACCAAATAAAAACAATATTCTTAAATTAAGATTAGGATAAATAAAATAGTTGCCTAAATTTGATAATAATAATAAAGGCCTTATTAATAGAGGCTTCACAGTTGGGCGTGCATGCTCAGTCTTCGATGTGGTCCTCCGCTTAAAAAATTACTAACATTTACATTTGAGCCGTCCCACGAGAAAACCATCATGCCACGCAGGCTAACATGGAAATACACTTTTCATCACCAGTGGATATGATATACCTCTATACCCCGAGACAGAATGTGTCGCCCTTAATTAGCCTGCGTGGGATGTGCAAGCTTATCTGGGCCGTTACATCATGCAGAAACAATTATGTTGGTTTTCTTGCAGGATAACTGATTTATAAAGTATGATACACAGATACAGGCACCATAATTGGAGATAATTTATGTAATTAACCGATGGCCACCACTGTCGGGAACCATGAAATATATGTGGATTTGAATGTCTTTAATTTTACGCAGTTCCTGATATGCTGTGGAATCTGATTCCGTATTTTTGGTCCAGAGTATGTCAAAGATTTTCTTAATAATATTATATTATATTCTTGGTTAAAGAATTCAAAGTGTATGCTGAGTGCAAGATCTGGGTGACAGACAGGAGCAAACATATAGTCCCCAAACAGATCTCTGACCGTTAAGGGACTAATAAGTAACATTTTCCCAATCAGGTAGCCAGGGAGATTAGGTTTTCTCATCATTTTACCATCCATCAATATAAATTTATCAATGCTATATTTAATTCCTTTTTGAAGATGCACATATACCACATTTGGTATGCATGTACAGTTTTGGAACAGGGTGTGGTTTATTCCAAGTAAGGTACTCATGAACAAACTAGACTATGTTAAGAAAGGGCATTTGTCTTGCACAAAGACTGCTATAGTGGCCTATTTAAACCAGGATTGACCAAATACTCCATGTTGAACTTTGATTTTGAAATAACATACTAAGAGATACTAAAAACTCTTAATATCAGCTTTCCTCCATGAAAGAAACCCAACAAGTTTATGGGATAGCATTTTGACTGATTTGCCAATGTCAGGCTAAATCTACCCATAGTAGTAATAATTACCCAGAAATGTGCTTTGATATATACATTAAGCCCTGTTGAAAGCTGCTTAAAATTCCAGTCTAAATATGTGGACAAATCTTTAAAATGAAACATTGATCATTTTTTACATTTTTTAAATTAGCAGATGAAAATTAGTAGCAACTTAGTAGACATTTAATTCAATGTTGTTAAAGACTTTATGAATATGAGAAGTATCTTTACTGTTTATACACGTAGATCCTAAAAGGTGTTTTATCTTGTCCATATAAAACAAGGACTTGTATGTCCAAAAAGGAATATGAACTCCTTACAAATGTTAGTCCACGTTTCTGTACGAGGAATGCGAATTTATATTTTGACTGTTTTTATCGCAAATGTAACGGTGATTTTTTGAGACTATACAAAAGTAAGCTCAGTTTCAATGATGTATACAACTTAAATTGTCCACTAATACAATTTTGCCAAGATATGCCTTTTTTATCGAATAACCGTGCTGCAACGTACTGTCACTTGGTAATATTTAGAGGTTTCTTTTAAGAATCCTACACTCAACTGTCGATATTCTAGCAACTTAAGGAAATCTAAAAAAACCTGAACAATCTTACTCCTGCTATAATATACATGGTATGAACACTTTGTTGTTACAATCATTTAAGCCTATCGAAGACATGGCATTTGCTTATAATTAAGAGGTACGTGTAACGAAGTAGTCATTAACACGTGTACAGGGTCTTTACAAAATTATTTCGAACAGGTGAATTGCAGATGGTTATATACATCCCCATGTTAAAATAAGTATCAACATCCTCAAATTAATAATAGTTTGTGTTTCTTTCATGGTTACCATCTGTGAAAGGTTTCATGAATATGCATGATCATATATTATATCAAGGCTGCATAATTCTTTCTGTGACCTTGTGCTTGGATTGCACTCATACTGTAAAATTTGCAACCAAATCAGCATTAGAAGTATGACAAGCTAGCAAATCAGAAGCCAATGTTTAATTAAATACATAGTTTAAAGTACAGGAGACAGTAATACAAGTCGTACAATGTTTAATTTATAGCCTTTCAACTTATAATGATGTCACAAAAATATTTCAAACAGTGACATGCAATCAGTTTTTTAACATCGAGTGTTATCATCTTCTTGCCCACAATTAAATTTTTACCTGCAATGATATTCAAAGTTAATTAAATGCCTTTATTAGTATGAATCTATAAAAACCTTTTAAATTTCATTGCACATCCTGACATCAGATAGAAAACACATTCAAAGTACAGTTAATAATAGTCGACACAAAGAGAAAGTTTGGATACAACTTAATGAACAAAGTAAGGATGTGTAATTATCTGCATTTAAATACATGTACATGTATATAAGATTTTCAAATTTATATCAATCAAATATACATAATTATATGAAGCTTTCTTTTGATATCATTCCAACTCTACACTTTTTTGATATTCATTAAAGTATTATCCTATAATTATGTTCTCATACAATTGGAAAGATCTTAGAAGAGAAGGAGTAGTCTGACAAAATGAAACTCAAATTATCACAAGGTATAATAAAAATAATAATTGAAGAAAATATTTTTCAATTAGAGCAATATTTACTTTTTCTGCAATGTTTTGTAAGTTGTTTTCTACATAGGTGTCAACATTTGTTTATATTATTAAATGAATGAAGAAACAGAAATAAGTGTTATATATGCTGCCATTTTGCATACAAATATGGACATATATATTTTTCTTGCACCAAACAGATGTTTGAAATGTTTAAATGTTGTGGTGCAATACATCAATATGTGCACATATTAGTTTTTTGCACACAAAAATAATATCAGCATACTTTTCACTTCATGCCTCTTCCTTATAAAAGCACATTTTGAAGTTGAAGTTGAATTTTGTTTTAACACTTTTTGAGGACACATATCTTTATATCTTAAATCATTTTATGCAAAAAAGTAATTTTGTGAAAAGATTCAGTTTGTGCACCAATGTGACGATATATACACGTTCTAACATTTCTACATAAGACGATTTTTAAAAAAATAGTCTGACAATAAGAGAAGTTTCTTCTTTAGCATAAATGTTTACAACTTTATTCAATACATTTGTATTCATCTATGCGTGGTAAAGTAATTTTCTGTTCTTTGCAATTTAGTTGTATGTGACAATGTGGTCTCGGATAAAATACTGTATTAAATCAAAGTTCATATTTGTTTCATTTGCTTTATGCATAAATAAATCTGCTTAAAAAGGACAAAGATTAGCAAGGGAATGCAATAAACGCATATACTGTATAAAGTATTTAAAGAACAATAAATACAAGGAGTAAATGATGCAAGTTTGAATAAATCAGCCACACATAAACAAAGTAATGAATAATTCTTTCAATCTTGGAAAGAATATATCACAGTGTATAAGCTACATAAAATAGTTCAATGATTATCTTATACAAATAATTATAATGAAACAATAAATGTTGGTTTCGGTAATCTGGCATATTCGGCGTACCTGCCCCTCAATTGTGTAATCATTTCAAACGAAGCGTTAGAAGAATAGAAGAGAAATGTCACGTTTCTGCCCTTTTCGAGATCGTTTTTCAGAAGAATAATAACATGCTGTTATATACATCATTTTTAAGATGTAAAAGTTATACCAAGATTAGCAAAATCGCAACATTTTACTTCAAAAACACGACAACTCACTGTTTGTTTGTTCGTCCCACGATAAGCATTTTTCATTTCCTCCAATTGATTCTCCTGTTCGATCAGAAAATGTACTTCAAAGTTTCTATAAACCAAATTAGTGTTATTTAAGGAATAATTCCTAATTTTTCATGCGTTCATGCAGTATGAACGATCGGCCGCGATTTTGCAAATCCATGATGGCCAGCAAGGCTAACAAAAGCAATTACCAGGTATTTGTGTTTTACAGAACAGCATTAAATAATACAAGTACGCTGAGTACAACATTGAAAAGGGACTATGAATGAAACCGCATACTGTTTGTACTTAAATTATCCTGACAAATTGTAACCTAGTTAGAAATGTCAGTGTCTTTGTATGTACATCAAACAGTTCAGCTCAGTGTATCTCCATTGACGGTAAACCAGTCAAGCTATTGCGCAGTGTCAATATTGCGTCATTGGTGTGGACATGCGCTTAAATTTTATTTCAAAGGATTGCTACTTTGCTCTTTGGATATTATGTGGCTGATGTATCAACACTGTTCTAGGGTTGTTCATTGTATCGTACTCTGCCATCTTCCATTAACATGTGGTATAAACAAATATGCCCTCTATGCCATAACTAAATGTCTTCTCGGAACATATTGGGAATATTTCAAATGATTTAATTTAAATGTTCCTAGTTTGATACATGTTGATTGGTAAGAACACATGGCGACCAGCGGATATATGTTTTATCATTCATGCCTAAGGTGAAAATAATCGCATCGGAGCATATTGGTCTGCTGTTATATGTCATATTAAATGTCTTTATGATAGCCTTCTTCCAAATGCGTTTAAGTCCTGTTGGTTTGTTAAAAGATATATTCCCTGGTGGATGGGGCTATTTTATCCGTCATATTTATAAAAAAACAACTTTCTTATTATGGTATAGAAATAGTCATAGGATGTCTTTCCTTCAAGTAATGATGATTGATAAAAACAACTGGCCACCAAGAGAGTTGGTGTATATAGGGTACTTTGCTTTATTACAGTAGAGTAATGCAGGTAGTCATGTAATTAGTGTGAAACCATGGTCAGAAGATTACATAAAAAAGGAGGTAAAATGTGGAAATGGAAAGAAATGCTTACACGCTTACTTTAGTTACATTGATTTCAAAATAACGTCGATGTTCACAGCTCGTGGCAATTATTTCTGAAACTTATCACGGAACATTTCTTATTTACATACCAATTAATGTGTAAGTACAACATTTAACTAACAAAACAATCAACAATGACACGTGTCCATTAAACGTCATAAATTGCGTCACTTAAATAATGACGTATATTTGAAACTCTACACGGGCGTTCATTGGATTTTGTCTACAACAACTAACCAGTTGAAAAAACATTACTATCGTTTTTCATGGTATAGGTCTTGACAAAGATGTACTCTTATTTAATCTTAACATTAATACGAAAAGAACTGAAGAAACACAAATCGATTTTCTTTGCTCAATACATAATTATATTTTACAAATTTGTATAAAAAACCACCAAAGAAAACCGATTTGTGTTTCTTCAGTTCTTTTCGTATTAATGTTAAGATTAAATAACATTCTGTAACATTCAGTTTCGGAATAAAAGGAACTTAAAACAATATATGTGATATAATACTTAAAATACGTAATTCCAATTAGGCAAAACAAGCCATTATGAAAGGACTAGCAAAATCATTAGTGCTTATAAGTTTTATAAACTTATCTAGTTTCTATAACTACATGAAAACAACGTTCAGTTCCTTTACCTTACAACCTGACAGGTAAACTATACAGATAAGGTGCAATGTTCCATCGAAGATAGACTCATAAGATCTACCTGTCAAAAACAAAAGCCCCTTAGTGACTGAATTAAATGTTACTTTGAAATATATGCATCGTATGATTAATTCATAATATTTTTGTATTTTCAGCAGAATCTGTGAAGCGACGTCTTTTTTGTCTTGTTGAGATTTGCGTTTACAGAAAAGGATCGGGGTATTAGTTAAATAACTATTAATTTACAATTATCATATCATTAACAAAAACAGATACTATAGAATGTAGTATATGCTTTAATAACACGTATATAAAGAATGATCCTAATTTCAAAACTTGCGTATTCTGATCTTGATCTTTACAGTTACTGTTTATATATAATTTAACCACAGATATATTTTAAAACGAATAATTATCTGTCCATCGTCGTTACCTTTTAATTAAAAAAACCTTCTCCTAAACCACTAGACCAATTTCAACAGAACTTCATAATGTTTAATGGAAAGACATTAGTTTGCTAGAATATTTAATGGTCCTTTAGTTATGTTATGATATTTTAGCAGAACTGTTCGTTTGATGACGCTGTTCATTCTTTGTTCAAGCCATATTGATTTGTTCAAAGAGATTGCTGACATGCAGCACAAGAAGGGGGGATGGGGAGAAACTTAACACTTCGCTTCAAACAACATCTCATTCTACACCAATGGACCAATTATAGTCGTGGTCCTCTTTTTAATAGTTAAAATATATAATATTCTGATAAGCTGTTTTATTTATAGTTCATTCACAATCTTGTTTAAATGTCCACTTTCATCAGCATAAGTATACATTTGAAACAAAACTATCACTCAGGTGATCGATTTAGGAACATCTTGACCATCATGTTTGTTTTGATAATCAAATTAATGAAATATAAATAACAAAACTATTTAACATGAGTATAATAATTAATGAAACTGACTGTACATCAACCCAGGAACCCGCCTTGGTCGAGTGGATAGCGTCCCGGGTTCGATACCTAGTCGTGGCACGATGGTCATAGTGCCCTTGGGCAAGGCATTATATCTAGCCTAGTACTGGTTTGTTTACCCGGAGATGATAAGTGAACTGATATAACTTAAATAAAGTTGAAAGCGGCGTAAAACCACAATAAAACAAACATATTAACCCAATTGTTAATGTTAACCTTCGTTCCATTAAACTTGACTCTAAACAATTCTAGATTTGTTCACCAGTCGATTTTAATCAGCATTTAGCAGTTGTAAACATTGTAGACCAATATCAGCATTTTCTTTTGTGTAAACTTATTTTGGAATCAACTATTCGCTTTAAGCTATTAATTCCTAACGAATGCAGTCTAACTAATCCATAAATATGTACGAATGTGTCAAAACATGAAAGGCGCTATAACCATAAATACAATGGAAATAAGGGTTACTTTTATAATCGAGAACTGCACGAATTAATTCACTTTTATTACAGCGACTTGTGATAATGGCTGAGGCACGAGTTCATTTAACGGGTACAGAGAGCAGCAGTTCTGAGAGTGATTATGAGAGCTGCCATTCTGATACAGAGAGCAGCAGCAGTTCTGAGAGTGATTATGAGAGCTGCCATTCTGATACAGAGAGCAGCAGCAGCAGTTATGGTCGCAGATATGTTAATGAATACGGACTGGCATTTGACGAAATAAGGGAGGAAGAGATACAAAAAAATAGTCATGACAGGGAAATACAACATAAAGACAAAACGGACGCGTTTTGCGATGTTTGTATTATGCACAGTTTGATTACTTTATGTAAAAAAGTGGCGTGTTGTCTTTGTTATGAATGTGAACAATATCTGTGTGATAATTGTTTTAGAGAACACGAATCTCATAATTATATCAATTTGGTGAGCGAAAAAAGTGAGAGATATGGGCAGATCGAGAGTTTTCTGGATGAAATGAGAAATGAAAGTGAGAGAGATAAAATGTTTGAGAGAGAGGACGTTTCAATGGTAGATAGAGTTAATGTGAAACACGGATTAGATCAAAGGGATAAATTTTGGATAACTGGATTATGTGGACTGAATAACACAAGATGGGTTGTTTGTGATAGTAGTAATTATTGTATAAAAATATTGAATGTAGGATCAAACCATTTACAAAGATGTATACGGTTATGGTCTAAACCTTGGGATGTTACAGAAATAAAGGTAAAAATTGCACCCACTGAGCCGGGTGTTATGTCCACAGATTATATTTCTGTAATGAACCAAGGAGAACCACTACAAAGCATGCTAGCCGTTACTTTACCATTGAAACGTATCATATTAATTATTGATGTTAAACAAAATCCTGCTGTAATCACCAAAACTATAAAAACAGTGAAATATTGTCGTTCTATAGATTTTAATGGTGATAATATTTTTACCCTCTGTCGTGATGGTGATGTGTACGAGGGTGGTTATGGTCCTTGGTGTTTATCCGTGATGTCCACAGACGGGGTCACGTTAAAAACCATAAACATTGATTTACATGGTTGGCCTAATCCTTCTCTGACTGTTTGTCCTGGAATGTTTTATATAACCAAATCGGACAACCACAAAGTATTTTGTTTAAATAACGAGGGAAAAGTTATCTCTCACAAAACAATAGCAAGGTCAGGGCTATCAGGGATTAGTGTAGACCCCGACACCAACCATGTTTATGTTTGTGCCTTTGGTCACGACAAACTTTACCGACTCAATTATTGTTTAGAGAGTTTAGAGCATATGTTTGATTTCAAGTTGGTAAATTCGGATTCGCCCGAAGTTCTTTGTCTATATCGGGATAGACTCTATGTCAGTCATCGCATGGTGTCTACTCATGGCAACTTTGTAACCGTAGTAAGAGTTCTGTAATTCCTTTCATCCTTTATTACCATACACAATGTAACATAGCAACACTTCTCTCACATGAAAGTGTTTCATGAATGCTCTTTTGTTTCCATGATTACCGATGACCGCGATTACTTTCTCTCGGTATTTAGTCTGCTGTAATGCCTCGTACACGCAGGCGGTACAAATCTTGTCACAATTTGGATTTCATTTTTCATCATTAAATTATATGATACCTCATTTTACTTTATTTATACTTTATACTTTATTTATACATACTTTATTTATACTTTATACTTTATTTATTTATTCTTATTCTGACTTACGATTTTGCTGACTGTAATTTTACTTATAAATGTCAGATTATGTTTATCTATAACTTATCATACCCTTTTAGCTCTTATTTCGCTGTTTGTTCTAGAAGAATACTTTCAATTGTTTAATGTAACGACTAACGACAAAGTATTTTGTATGAAACGTGAGGAAAAAGTAGTATTTCATAAAACATTAGAAAGCCTCAATGGCCAGGGGCCACAAATGATGTATAGATCCAGACACCATTAATTTTATAGTTGTGCCCCGGGTCACGACACACTTTAATACCTACTTGTTTCTATAGTTATAAGAGAGATTTAGTTAGATTCGGCTACCCTTCTTTATCACATTGTATTGTTTAAACGTTTCAATATTCCGCTTTGCCTCAGGCACAGTCGACTGTTTTCTGTTGTTTTCGTTAAGAATAAGATGTTGTTCTATTTAATAATTTATTTTAAATATTTATTGATATCCGTTCAGCTTATTGTAGCACGTATATGGATATAACCTTTTTTTTAAAAGTTCATAGCATAATGTACTTCAGTGCTTTATTTGGTACAGTACTGACTCGGTTTACTAGTTTAGAGTTATTCAGTTTACATAATCAAGTGAAAATTCCCTTTCAGCTGTGATAGTTAAATTCGTATTGTACATTAACACTTTGTCTGCGTTTGTCTGCGTGTGTGAGCGTGAGCGCGTGCGTTAAAGTGTGTATGTTTGTAACTGTGTTATTTTTTGTAAATTGTGTGACTTTGTCATTTGATGATACACATTGTTAAAATTCATAGTATATATGTTCAGTGTTTTAGTTTGAAATTTCTATCAATGAGTTAGTTCATATATCTCGAAACTCCCCTTTTTTTATAATTTAAAAAGATGTACCAGTGGTGTAAACCATTGGTAGAAAACAGGATGAACACATTATTTTGAAAAGAAACACAGTTCAACGCTCTTTGTCTTGAGACTTTTGAAAACATTGTGGAAAAGGTAGAATCAATACTTTTTTGTATTTATTATTTTCTATTAACAACGAAGGAAAACTGCCATTGAGCAGCGCCACACTTAAACTAACTTCGGTCGGTTAAACATTAGTTGATGTCACGGTATTAACAATGGAATTCTTGTTTAGTCGCAGCTCTAAAATTAGAAACGTTCACAAAAAGCAAGGATGTTTGACATACTACATCGCAATCATGTAAGATCCAGATCAGGTTGTGCGGACGCGCATGTTCATCTGAATCTTAACTTTTATCAAAAACCCACGACTCTGTGTTCGTGTGATGTGGTTCATTTTAAGATTATCTATGTTAATAAGTTATCATGGCTGACGTTTTTTCTGGGGTTAAGTAAATTTTTCCAATATATATTTCCTTTCATCGTTGGAATATAGCCTGTGAAACTATCATGTTTTAAAGAGTAATTCGAACGACGAGTTATACCCATAACGGCTTTTAAAAACTGTGACAATAGGCAACTTTATTACAAACAAGTTATGTCTCCTTTTGCAACAGTGACACTGCTGTCAACGGTATCAAAATGTATGCATTCTTTCATATGAATTGTCGATAGATTTGCCTAGATACTGTTCGTGTTCTGAAGATATACTGCATGTGGCAATTCTTGCGTATCGGTAACGACCCTATCGCCTACGTATATTATAACTTGGATGATGCACGTCTAGACTCTTTTACAAGGAATGACATTTTGGGCTGCACAGTTGAATTCCGCTTCAGTAACGTTTGAGCATTGACTGTAGAAATGAAACGGAAAGGGATGAATTTGAAGAACAAATTGAAATCAATGTTTGGGCGCGTTTTCTGGATCACATTTACAAATGTGCAGAGTAAGAGTGCAAAAAGAGCATCTAACGAAGTACTTTGGAAAATATATGCGCCATTTTACTAAGGATCGTGGGAAAAGGAGGTTTGACTGAATTACTTATATCGGTTTAAAGAGTTAGATGTTTTGAAGTCTAAATGAGCTGCGTTTTGCAACGTATCCGCGAATATCTAATTTCCATTTAAAACATTTCTTAGCAATGGATGCTTTTATATATTTATGCAGCGCACCGCTGAAATATTTCTTCATGTGTGTGTCTGAAGAAAATATTGTTTAAGTCACTCATGCTTGTCGAACCTTATTGAGAAAAACATATCTCCGAACACGGGAGACATACTAAAAAGGGCCATAGGAACTGAGAAGTAACAGTACAACATCGTGCCTAGAGTCGATGGACAGTGCTAGTGAAGCGGCATCGGGAAGTTCTGTCACCGAATATTGAATGTTTTTAAATAAGAAGTTTTATACTCTGACTCGTTATATTACACATATATTAGAAATAATATGTTTTATTATTTGTATATTGAAAAGAGTACGCAAATACTAATGGATGAAACGGTCTTCACAGCCGATATGTTCAATATGAATGATACCCCTATTTGATAGTATTTGTGAGCCACGTCATGTATACCAAACCCAATCGACTCAGTGGTGGAGTGGTTTAAGAATCCTTCCCGTGGCGGCCAATGGCATAAATGCTATTTAACAGTACTCCCTTGTCCCTCAGAATAGCCGGGGTAAAATTGTGGCAGAATCAATGGTGCCATGAAAAATCTGTCAACCTCAATGGCATTTGCTATGTTCAGCTACTTTCAATAGTGGTGTGAGACTATTTTATCAGATGATCACTTACTTCCGGAACCTGTAAATGGCCGAATAAACATATACCTTTCATACAGTATTATTACTTTATATCTACCATCACCCATCAAATACAGCAGCATTCAACTCAGGAAATGTTGATATATAATTATAAACTTGTACTGTTCAATGCGGTGTAACATGACTTTAATTGATCGAGGTTTAACACCACTTTCAACAACTGTCCGTTCATATCACGTTCACCTACTCGTGCGTTTCTTGACCTTTCATACCAGTACCCAACACAACATACTTTCCAAGCAACCGACTGCTTTTCAACATAGACTGATTGTCCATTGGTGAAAGACGAATGTCACAGTGAATTTTGTCAAACGTTTGAAATTATGTTGGCCGAGCTAGGATTCGAACTCACAACCCCTGGATTGGCAGCCTGTGTCCCTACCGACTGATATACGATCTCATATACTAATTCTTTTTCGTTTAAAGAATTTTGTTCACTCTTAAATGAGATGTCATTGCGCATGCGCGGGTAGTTTATTGCAAGATGGCGGATAATCAGTCGCAAATTTCCACACGTGGTGTGAAAAAAATCTAGGATTATGGCGAATACTGATACTGAACGTGGTTAAGGAACTTGTGAACGTAGTTCACAAAATGACAAAAACAAAATAGAAACGTCAGAACGTGGTTCAAACGAAACTAAAGGAGAGCGTTGTTCTCAACCCAAAAGGGAAAACAAAAAACGTCAACTTCAACGCAAAAGCTGCAAGTTCAACGTAAAAAGTTGCAAGTCAGTCGATGCAATCGGCTATTGAGACCTCGGAAAATAAATTATTAGCTGCAATTAACAATTTGCAAGGAGCAATAACAAAACAAACTTCGAGAATGGAAGGTCACGAAAAACAGATCGAGGATCAAAATAAACAACTCAAGGAGGTTGCTTCGAAATTAGCCTCGTATGAAGAATGCGAAGACGAGGAATTAGATTACGATTACGAATGTGATGAAGGTCATTACCGTGATTACTCTCTTAATGAGAATGATCAGACTGCATGTGCTGAAAGCCCATCAAATCCCGATTCTGAATCGATGAAACGGAGGACCGTAGATGATGAGAATAATAATAGTCGGTTCAAATCATGGCCAAACGATTTAAGTCAGCTGAGGCATGTGATAAGGAAATTGACACTATGTTGGCCGAGAATATCACAGAATTGTTCAGGAATGGCATTGACGAAGAACGATATAATGAATTAGTCAAAGATGAAAACAATGGCCGCCCAACAAATTGTGAGGGACTGGTAATTACACAAACAACTCAAATGATTTGGGAAGCTATGTCTCCAACAGCACGTAGTACTGACAAGAAAATGGAAAACATAGAGACCTCTATTGTGAAAAGTGCAACTATTTTGTCAAAAATAGTGGACAAAATGGCAAAAATGGAAAATGACCAAAATAATGATGAATTCGGAAAAATGATAGATGAATGCAATGATGCTTTGGCACTTTTAGGACATTCAAATAAACAGATTAACTTGTCTCGTAAGGATTTCTTGAGACCTGAATTAAAAAGAGAATACAATCATTTGTGCAACCATAGCAGGCCTTACACAAAATTTCTCTTTGGTGATGATGTATCAAAATCTGCCAGAGAAATTGAAGATTGCTCAAAAATTAGCAACCGCATGTTCCATGACAAGCCAAGCCCATTCAGGGGAGGCAGAAATAGACGATCAGGCAGATACTCTCGTTTCCGTGGAGGTTATGGCCGTGGCAATCGAGGCCGGGGATTTAACTCCTCTTATGATGACGCTAACACGTCAACAAGTAACTCGACGTCAAAAAACTTCCCAAGACGGGGAGGGCGGAATTACCGATAATAAATACGGTAAGTGAAACTTTTGTTGCTGGAAGATTGAAAAATTATGTAGATGAATGGCATAAATTAACCAATGATAGCCACCTTTTAGATATTGTTGAACATTGCCATATTGATTTGGAACTTAATGAACATGAATACGTTGAAAATGTACGAGTTCAATATAATTTCAGTCAGAATGAACAGGATATTGTTGGAAAGGAAATCAAAAAATTGCTTGATTTACAAGTGATTGTTGAAGTAGAACCTCGTAATGATCAAATTCTCTCACCAATATTCCTGAAACCAAAGAAAAATGGCGAATACAGAATGGTTCTAAATCTAAAAAAGTTAAATGAGTACATTCCGTACAAGCATTTCAAAATGGAAACATTTGAAAATGCATTGACACTTATTTCAAAGGGATCTTACATGGCTTCGGTTGATTTACGCCATGCATATTACTCAATTCAAATTGCTGAAGAGCAACAAAAATATTTCCGTTTTACTTGGAATGATAAGATTTATCAATTCACATGCTTAGTGAATGGAGTCAGTGAAGGCCCAAGAATTTTTACAAAACTTATGAAGCCTGTATACGCCAAATTAAGAAGTTTGGGGTTCATAAATTCAGGTTTTATTGATGATAGCCTTCTTTGTGGTGATTCTTTTGATGAATGCACCGACAACATCAATGCGACAGAAAATTTAATGACTCGAGTAGGATTCATTCTAAATAAAGAAAAATCGGTTTTCATTCCAACCACTCGCATTCAGTATTTAGGAAATATCAGATTCAGAACAAATGGTAGTTCTCTAACCTGAAAGCAGACAAGAATCAATTCTTGTCTCATGCAGAAAGCTTCTCTCTAAGTCAACAACATCAATAAGAGAGGTTGCAAAAGTAATTGGCTTACTTGTTGCCAGTTTTTCTGCAGTTGAATATGGAAAATTACACTATAGGCATTTAGAAAGGGAAAAAATTCAAGCTCTAAAGCTTAAATATGGGAACTTCGATGCATTGATGCAAATCACAAAAGACATGAAAATTGAATTAAAATGGTGGATTGATAATCTCACACTCCAAGTACGACATATCATAAGGGAATCTGCAAAAGTAACAATGTACACAGACGCATCCCAAACTGGTTGGGGTGCAAAATTAGGGAATTCCAAAATTGGAGGTAGATGGAACAACCTCGAAAGTAAAAATCACATTAATGTTCTTGAGTTACTGGCAATTTCTCATGCATTGAAAGCTTTCCAAGAACAGGTGCAGTCACATCATGTTAAAATCTTTTCAGATAATACCACTGCAGTCAGTTATATCAATAACATGGGTGGTACTAAATCTTTTGACTGTAGCCAATTGAGTGTAAACATTTGGGAATGGTGCATTAAACATAGTATTTGGTTAACTTGTGCCCATATCGCAGGGTCTAAAAATGTAGAAGCTTCAAGGCGATTCAACGACCAACTTGAATGGAAATTAGATGAGGGAATATTTCACTTGATAAGTTCTCGATGGGGCGAACCAGATGTAGATTTATTTGCATCTAGGTTAAATGCACAAGTAAAACATTTCTGCTCTTGGAAACCAGACCCCGAATGCTCTTATGTTGATGCGTTCTCTCTTTCTTGGAATACATTTCATAATGTATATCTATTCCCTCCTTTCAGTATACTGGGACGGTGCATGCAGAAAATAAAAACGGACCAGGCCAGAGGCATAGTCATAGCACCATTATGGCCGACACAACCATGGTTCTCGCCTCTAATGGAACTTCTAGTAGAAGTGCCGGTGATAATTCGCAGAAAGAAAGGATTATTGAAACAGCCGTTTCAGAATGTGGAACATCCTCTGATGGAAAGAATGAAAATTATGGCATGCAAAGTGTCTGGAGTAATTTCAGAAAACGTGGTTTTTCGAAACAAACTACAAGTATTCTCATGTCCTCCTGGAAACAAGGAACTAAAAAACAATACAACGTATTCATCAAGAGATGGTTTTCATACTGTATTGAAAGGAAAATCTCTTCATTTTCTCCAACTTTGGAAGAAGTAATGGAATACTTAACACAACAATTTCAAAATGGACTAGCTTATGACAGTTTGAATACGGCTAGAAGTGCACTATCTTCACTTGGTTTAAATTTCGATGGATTTAAAGTTGGGAGTCACCCTTTAGTTATAAGATATATGAAAGGAATATTTGTACTAAAACCACCAAAACCGCGTTACACTGTCATTTGGGATGTGAATCATGTATTGTGTTATTTACGGAAATTATCACCGGTACGTCACCTTTCTCTTAAGGATTTGACGTTAAAATTGACTATGCTTATGGCCTTAACTCAAGCAGCACGAGTCCAAACATTACAATTTGTTAGTGTTAATAGTTATAAAAAGTTGAAATCAGAATTCATTTTTGAGTTATCAGATTCATTAAAGCAAAACAGACCTAATTGCCAAGTAGCAAGTCTATGCTTTAAGGCTTACCCTCCAGACAGGAGGCTTTGTATATATACAGTATTAAAAGAATATTTGTTGCGCACAAAGGATGTGCGAAATTCCATTGGGACAGATAATAATAGGTTGTTAATCAGTTATGTAAAACCATACAAACATGTGACCCGAGATACCATATCTCGATGGATTAAAACAGTAATGTCGTGATCTGGCATAGATATACAGAAATACGGATCACACAGTGTCCGTTCAGCTGCGACATCAAAAGCTAAGGTAAATTCAGTGCCTATGAAAGACATTCTGCAGAAAGCTGGATGGTCAAATGTAAAGACTTTTGCTAAATTCTATGATAGAAATATTGAATCCAGTGTGGATAGATTCCAGGAAGGAGTCCTACAATAGCTTGTGAGTTTTTTCACACATTATAGCTTTAAAATCTCATTTAAGAGTGAACGAAATTCTTTAAACGTTGGTAAGGTGAAGTTCGATTTTAATTCTTTGAGTAAAGAATTGAGTGAGGTATTAAATGCCTCCCTCCCACCCGACAGAATCAATAATAGTTGTTGAATACCAAAAAGATTTGGAAATAGAAGATTATACCAAATTTCTTCAAATAATGTGGACAAAACACGTTAAAGACTGCCCGCGCATGCGCAATGACATCTCATTTAATACCTCACTCAATTCTTTACTCAAAGAATTAAAATCAAACTTCACCTTACCAAAGTAAGTCTCGTTTATTTTTTTAAATTATCCTAAAGAACGGTCTTTTCCTCATCGACATATAGATTCTTTGTAAATTAAATCTAATCTGATCTATATACTATCAAATTCGATTGTATATCTATATACCGATAATACAAACAAAGAATATGTGCTTACCTTGATGATTTCTGAAATCCGGTTTCATTTCTATTTTCTTTGTGAGTAAAAGTTCATATTTAATCAAAATGGCAGCAAAACACGATATCATGACGTAGTACCGATGTCATAAATAGCACTTTTCTGCGAAGCTATTTTCATTTCCGTTAGATTCGTATTTTTTATAACGGAAATTTGATAACGGATATTTAACATGTTGTCTTTCATTGGGATTAATTTCGTAGTACATGACAGCAGTCTTATGGTTTGACTCATTTATCACTACATTGGCTTACATCCTTAACTAGACATGTATTTAATTGCATTATACAACCGTAAATATTGAATTGTGAGTCACGGAAATTTAATTATGTAAAACAAATGAAGAAAGCCGTTTAAATGAAGCCGAATTGAGTTTTAGACGGATACGAAGAGACGTTTGTTTTACAGAATTTTTTTGTACAATTATAACACCAAATTCAAGCATTTATTAATTTTGCAATTACTTCCCGTTTCCTTCTACAAGGCTGGCTCGAATTAACGGTAACGGCAAATTTAGGACGAATTGTAAATTAAACGTCATAATAAACACATGTCATTGTATTTAATATATCTATATTGTGTAATACTTGGTACGTTTTCCTTGAACAAGCATCATTTAAATCCTTAAATATTCTTTCAAAATGGGTAGAACTGTCATGCTTCTTAAAAAAGCATTTAACTTCATTATACGTAGACGGCGACAGTAACGGACATTTAAAATTTGGCATCTCAATATGTACACTCATGTTAAAATTATATATTTTTATGCTCATAATGTTCGATATTTATGCATATTTGCTTTTTAAAAAATATATATGAATTCATACCTTTTAAAACATACATAACAGTAGTTATTATACTGCCATTTACCTCTGCATATTTACTCATTCTACAAGTGTAACATATCTTTGATCTTTTCCCATTAATAGTTGGATAAAGAATGTCGCACATCACACACAGGTGTTCCAGATCTCTGCCATTTTAACTATTGTTTTTTTAAAGATGACAATTTAGTAGCATCAAGAGATTCAAACATCCAACTACCTGAGTCTACTCAAGTATCCTTAGATGACATTTTAACCGAATCATTATCTGTGCTTTCCGTCATTTGGCCAAATTCAGTCATATCACAGCAACAGAACACATATCCATGATCCCTGGGTGACACCAAATTTTTATACTAGTACATACATCAGATATGTCAAGCAAACGGGTGTCTTGACGTTTCATGCGAGCAGTAAAGAACAGGTCGAGAAAAAGAATCATCCACAGTCTAACAAGTGCCACCACTGTAGCTACTCTGGTTTCACTCTGATTCAGTTTCATGACATCGACGCTGAAAGTTTGACCTATGAGTCTCGGGCACGTAGATATATGAATGTTTTCCGTCTGTCGCGGGTTTACATTAAATGCACGAATAAAATTACTTGTTTCACCACACGACAGTTTAATTTGCAAGCGTTATGCACACATAAGAAAAATAGTCAATACGCTCGATTAATAAAGATGCTGTTAAGGATGTACTGAACTGAAAAGTTGAAATTTAAAAAAAAAATCTTTCAAAAAAACAATGTTACAACAAAAGTTAAATATTATGAAAAATCCACTTTTCAGTTCAGTAAGCAAACTTTTAACTTTATTTTTCGTAAACGTGATACAAAAATTAACTTTAAACATTTAAATTTTATAAAGATGGTACAAAGGTTGTCTTTATACATTTACATTTTCTAAAAGATGATGTAAATATTACAACACCTGTACTTTTCTTAAATAGGATGTATAGGTGAACTTCATATACTTTTCGTAAGGTTGGTGTAAAGGTGACCTATTTAATTAGATGTATTGATCAAGTATAGTTTTGTAAAGCTGTACTTTAATGCAGTGAAATTTGTTGTGCGCTTTCGACTGGATGTTTTGCGAACGGTTAAACAGGTACGTATTTATCCATTTCGTTATCATGTCTTAAAATTGTATATTTAATTTTGAACTTTTTTACCTATTTGAGCCGTCGTCTCACGAGAAAACTAACATTTTGTTTTCTCGGCTCATATGAACTGCTCAACTATTTACATGTATACATATTATGAGATAGAAAAGACCGGATGTTGAATATTTATGTTATAACTCTCGTCCGTTCTCTCAAAATTGCGTTACCTTTCTTAATTGCAGTATTGTTCATTCAGTGCTATTTGTTATTCAGAATCGTTTTGGTCGTTTTGCTTCTCGGACTAATATATACTGGTATGAAGTGATTTCTTTAACCCGTATAATAATTGAAATGCAGAAAATGTGTAAATCCAGACCAGTTTCATCAACACTTGGTCTGATCTGGATACACACTATTCGAAGATGGTAACATATCCCATGTTGTTATAGTCAGAAACCATAATGTATTATAATATAGGCCCTGCTAACCCATTTCGTAGCATCCAACAAAAGTGCAGCAGACGACTTTAAAGGCAAAACTTGAAAGTATATAGATCCTTGAATATAGTTGAAAACACATGGAAATATAGCACATTATGATTAAATTCCTATTTTCCAACATCGGTTTTGAAAGTCTTGTGTTTACGTGTCGTCTAATAGTAGTATGTATGTTTATATCATATTGGGTATATATGTGGTATAAATGTTTATCACATCACATTGCATGTATCCGATCTAATATGTAACGTGTGTAATACAACATGACCAAATCACAAATTGTGTATTCATCCGCGAATGTTTACAAAATGGCTGAGAACGTGTTATTAGTTTATTAAGTATTACATGTTAGGACTATTTTCTGACCGCGAGAACCCGATTTTCTTTTTGTGTTTCGCCGTTTGATAACAAGAATCTGACATTCGTTTTCATTTCAAAAAGTTTTATTAACCTCGTCAAAAACATGTGCTATTAAGCTCGCCTGAGGTTCGCTTAGTAAAACATTTCCTGAACTCGTTTAATAAAACTTTATATGAGATGACAACTCTTGTCAGATCCTAGATATATATTGTTTATATATTATATTGTGTATAAATGTATCAAGTAATTTTATATTATATTGTGTTTATGTGTGGCATAAATAGTGGATCTTACATGAGTTCTTATTTGTTATTGTTTTTATGAAACGAGTCGACTGAACAAATATGATGCGAGGCTCTGCCGATGCAGGACGATGCTCGCCCGTTGCACATTCGACGTTTAATTGCAAATCTTAAGCACACAACTTGAACGTAATACATACATAAGCTCTTCTGAAACACTATCTCGTGAAGCCCAAAATGGAAGACTTGTATTGTTAGGTTCAAGTTTATAGATTGATGGACTGGCCGAAATTGTGAGTGAGGGCATTTAAGATATTGATTGTTTTATATAATACTCTATCATGTTTACGAACTGGTTCCAATTCTCGACACTTGTTAGTGAAAATCAAGTACATGTAATGTTATACTATGAACTATGTAACACATGTTCTATAATGAGGCATATCTAAGAGCACATAAGTATGACCTGAGATACAATGTCAAGGATGTAGCAAGCACCGAATTAACTAGTTCCCACTTACAACATATTTGAATCCAAAGACTTCTAGGCAAACATATGGAAATGAAAGTAAAAATATTAAATAGTCTGAATATTTCTCATGTGCAATTTCTCCGTTTAACATATGAATGTATTCAGAGCTAGCCTGCTGCAATTCAGTTTCTTTACTTTGAACGAGTTACTGGTAAATCATATGTTATCTGTATATAGTATCGCATTCCTTTATGGCTCTGTCACACTGTTGTGTCTCGTACTAGCATATGCCGGCGTATAAATAATATCACGCATAGGCATGTATACGCTGAAATACGTTAGGAAAATACGTCGGGCATAGGTTGTATACGTTTCAAGCACGGTCGCATAAGCTGGCATATGCTGGTATAAGGCGAGGCAGATTATCTTTTAAGCATGCCTAAAAAATGTGTGCGTATTGAGACGTACGGTTTATACGCAAAGCATACGCAGAAAACGCCCAAGTTACGTTACTCATAGGTCGAGTACGCTGCTCATACGCTGACATACGCTGACATGAAGTTGTACCGTACAGCTAGCGTATTGATGGCGTATTACACGATGAGTAACGTAGTTTTAACGTATGCCTGACGTATCTGCAACGTATATAGACATATTGGTGTATGCCTGACGATTGAGTAACATATACATGACGTACAACTAGCGTATGCTTGGCATATGGTAAGCGTATACGCTGCGTATTGCCAGCGTTTTGATAAATTGTATATAGAGGATTCCATATCTAGATCTTCTATAGTTCTTTGTGGAATTATAAAGGCACTTTGTCACGCGATAGCGGTACGCTAGACATGCGCAGTTCATACGCTACTCATTCGCTTGCCATACGCACCCTACGCTGGTAATACGCTGGACATACGCTGGCGATACGCTACTCATAGGTTCAATACGGTAAGTAAACAAACAATTCTGTATTTTCAAGGGCTTTTTTGTTCGTATGAAAATTAATTCATGAACTTTCATACGCATCTAATACTTTCTCTTATACGCAATAGTGTGACAGGGCCATTAAACTAATTGAATGACTATTACATATACAAGTGTATACATCCGTCTTTCACCTCTTTTCAGGCAGAACGATATAATACGTGTGGGATCAGTGAGCGGTTAAAGTTGCGTGTTGAAGTTAGTATGGGAACGTCCACCTTTTACAATGCTAACTGCACAGTTTGTTCCCTGTAACAGAATCTACCATTGACATAATTTATAAACATTGAAAGATACAGGTTTATATTTGTGTTAAAATTCAACTGTATAATACAAGAAATAGTGTTGAAGGTATCTACTAACGTACACAATGACTAACACAACGAGTAGACCCGTGTATACTATGAAGGAATATAACGGTACTGACTATAATGAGTATTCCGAGTATATATATATGGCGTTTGATTTCGAACACCCGATATATCTGTTTATTTGGGAGATTCTGGTCGTGATATCTGTCGTACTAAGCACTTTATTTATTCTTACCCTCACGAGGAAGAAGTTACGAAGTGTTACAAGCTACATATTTTGTGCTATAGCCATGTCTGATATACTGACGGGATTAGTGACACTACCAACGTATATAATGGTATACCAACGGTTATCAAGAGCGGAAGATCACGACTCCATTGGGGCTTCCATGGTTGCGAATAATAGTGATCCCTATTATGAGGAGTATACTAGCTTGGACTACTCGTATAAAGTTGACTACACCAGCAATGTAACGAACACGCCATCAGATACCGGAACACCCCCTCCAATGGATGCCTATCTACTCAATAAACAATTATGCGAAGCGTTTATGATTTCTAAATTCGTATTGTCAAAAATGTTCCATACAATTTCAATATGGCTGACAGTTTTTCTAGGCATCCAAAGATGTCTGTCAGTGTTGATGCCGTTCAGCGCTCGGGCTTGGTTTACAAAGAAAAAGATAATTGCATTGATTGTTTCAATTGTTTGCCTTGCTCTACCACTGCATGGATTTCATATATTCAACGACAAGACCAAAGACGGTTTCTGTTCGTGGACAATCGAAAAGAACTGTTCAGATGGGACGTGTATTCAATTTTGGGTGACCCTAATCTGTAGGCACATGATTCCTTGTATAGTACTCACTGTGACTACTGTACTAATGGTTCGAAAACTTGGAAAATCGTCCTTTCAAACTAGTCGAACAAAGTCCGTGAAGAAATTTCAACATGGATCTGAAGTAATTGACGAAACCCGTCAAGTAACCATAATAGTTATGGCTATAGTTATTGTGTTTCTAGTCACGGAGCTACCATATGGTATATTTCTGTTCCATCTTGCAGTTATAAAAGACAATTATAATTTTGAGATGAATAGAACCTTCCATGTAGTTTATGAAATAACAATGGTAGTATCATTTAATGCAAACATTATTATTTACACATCGTTTAACAGGCGATTTAAGAATGAGTTGATGCATATTATATGTTGCTGGCATGGGAAACCTGAAGTCCATTCGTCGTCACAACACCATTCACCTAGTCCGAATCAACCAGTAACCGAAATGTCAACATTCGTTTAACATTTGTTCGATTCCCGGCCAGTTCATTCCATATACATTAAAGATGGTAGTATTGGCTGCCCTCCTTCGCGCTCATGGTTGCGGGATTTTTATTACCATTCACTGGCTGTTGTCAGGATAAATGGACCAGTAGTACTGGGAATCTACCCAGAAAACAAACGCCTTGTATACATTGAAAGCGGCGTAAAACACTAGACAATAAATCGTTTAACCCTTTACTCAGCTTACTACAACTCTGCAGCATCCGATATAGAAAACATCATGGTTAAAGTATGGAATATCTCTAAAAGAAGTATAAAGGTTAAAAGCAATTGTAAACATTTCACAAAAAGGAATGCACATGATTGTATAGACGTTGTTTCATATAACTTCTGGCTTATACTTGGACCACAACACAAGTTGTGATTGTTTATAGACTGATAGTATATTGAAGATACATAACGGGTGTTTAGCAAGGGGATCGTTAGAGCCAATTGCTATAGTAGTCGAAATCAGAAAACACTTATAATAATAATAATAATAATAATAACTTCATGTTATGAGGGTAAAATAACTCATTTAGTTATAAAACTAATCTTTCATGAGGCCCTCATTTGTTTAAGTAAAACAATTTGTATGTACATTAATTAAACAGAGTACAGTATTATAAAATGTTACAGTGAATTTATTTTCTATGAAATGTTTAAAGCAATTTAACTTAAATGCATTTAGAGATTCCGATGTTTTTCTATGAAGAGGTAATTTATTCCACAGGTCTGATCCTGAATATGTGAAAGACTTTTTCCATATATTTGTTTTTGCTTATCTAATTTAATACTGAGACAAGCGACAGACCTCAAGGAATATTTTGCATTTTTGTTATTGGCTTGATTTAATCTGTTTGTTATGTAAGTTGGAGTTTGATTATTAAAGGGCCTTGTACATCATGCTACATTTCTGATATTTGAATCTTCTATCAAATGGTAGCCAGTTTAATTCTTTGAACATTTCTGCAGAGGTGTCATAATATTGTTATTAAGTATAATTCGTGCGGCTCGTTTTTGAAGTTTAGAAGAAACAAGATGAGACCAAGGACAGATCCTTGAGGTACTCTATACTTGATTTGTCTAGATGAAGAGTTGATGTTATTGTGTTCAACTTGCGGAATCTTTTCGCTTGAATATGATTTAAGCCATTTAATTGAATCTTCATGGAAGTTGTAAATATTCAGTTTGTCTAGTAAAGTGTCATGGTCTACCAAACCAAATGCCTAAACTGTTCCTTCTAAAAAAAACCTTGATCTATTAGGAACAGCCATTCATCAATTATATTAATAAGTGCAGTTTGGCATGATTGGCGTGTAGATAAGTATTGATTTGTTGAGCAACATGCTTTTCAGTGATTTTTTAAATAACTGGAATAATTGATATTGGTCTATAGATTTTTTAGGCATTTGAATAAGCAAATGTTATGTTCATTATAACATATTTAGAATACACAAAAGAAAACCCACTGCTTTTATCTATTCAACTATTTTGTGAGTATGTGAAAATCTTCTGGAAAAGAACGTGTCAAGAGACAGCTTTGACTTTTGATATAACCATGCTAGACGGACCCCTAAAGTGAAGAAGGTTACTGTAAAGTAATCTCTAGGCACTGCCCATTTTATCTTTATCTGTAATAAGTTAGACAAAATAGCAAAATATGTGTAAACAAATGAATGTGTTAATTTAAAACCATGATATAATTTATTTCAAACAAGGTAGGACAATGATGCCAACAACTTTCGTTTTGTTTTGTTTAAAATACCCATAACATGTAGATACAGATGAGTTTGTTTGCGTTAGTGTTAGAACTGGCTCTAAATATAGTTATCATTGGTATACAGCGGCTTTTTTTATATTTTTAAATGACATCAAATAGTGTGTTTACTATTCAACTCTTGGAAAACAGAATTCGCTATAGACCCTCATTCTGTTATTAAAATATTGAATTTTTAAGTCCAACATTATTAAAAATAAGGCCATAACAAAGGGTTGTAGTGAAGTGTATTTGATTAACTTGTTTGATTGGTAAATTCTTGTCCAAATGTAATCCGTAATCTGCAGTAAGTCCCTTGCTGACAGCACTAGCAGTGCTTTGATGTTACTGCCACCTCCGGCATCAGATTGAATTTGGGTTTATGTACCTTATTTGGTGCTTTTTCATAAACAAATTTCTTTATCATTTCCATTTATCATGACCTGTTTAAAAGCTCGTGCAAGGGGCTTCACGATATGTTTAAGATTTCATAAAAAAAACAACGACAAATATATTGAACATTTTCATTTATTCAGTTATTAAGTATTTGAAGTTAAGAGCACTTGCAGGGCAATCTTCTTGATATCTTTTTATTTAAATTTAATGATAATCTAAGTTTTATAACTGAAATTCTCCAGTGCTATATCGTAAGTTTTCACGACAGTGATCTGTTAAGTCGTTGGAGTTATATGCCTCCAGCCGAGCCCCATTAGCTCAGTCGGTAGCGACGAGGGCTGTCAATCCAGGGGTCGTGAGTTCGAATCCCGGCTCGG
>JAUELF010140546.1:0-15087 GCA_031471495.1 Clinocardium nuttallii | reverse complement strand
TGTCTAATTTTTCTCCTTGTGCTAAATTTCAAAGCATTACTACAGGAAGCCGCCTCCTGGCGGCTTCCAATAACATTATTGTTAAACTTTTTGTCTGTTCAAATCCCTTATGGTCATATACACTTACAGCGAACAGCAATATAAAAGAATATTAAATAAGATCGAGACATACCTTACAGTGTCTTCTTAATGGTTAATCCACGAGCATTAAGAGTGGGTTGAATATTTAAGAACAATCCATCTGCAGCTCTAATTATTTGTCAACATTAAGATCTATATTCAAGGCATTCCTACTGGTATACTGCCTTCGGGAACGGCACTTGTTTAAGTCTAGCAATAATATGACACGTAGCCAATATACATAAGTATCCTGGCACCTTGATATGACTCAAATGACGTTGAATACATCGTGAATCTTCAATAAAAGATAATCTATTTTAAACCCGGTATAATACAGTCGGGTACTTACTTGGGCGACTTATAAACTTATAATAATGGTCATATCTCTGTTGGTCTTTACAATGCCATTTTACGCACATAATTATAAGTATTACAACTTGAGTTTTATTTTATCAGTGCAATTTTGAAGCAATTGTTATCAATTCTTATACTTAGAGCATTGACGTCTTAGACAATTGGTAATAAGTGTAGGCTAATACCGTGTTGGTCTGTGTAACTGGTCATTATCTTAATATCTTTGTTGATTATATTGTTCTTTACACTAGGGCTTTTATCAACTGATAATAATTATAACATATACATTTTTTGTTTGTGTTTACAGCGATATTATGATTCGTCACGGTGGTTCCGCCATGGATGCGGCCATTGCTGCCTTGGTATGTGCTGGTGTGTACAATCCCCAGTCCTGTGGCATCGGCGGTGGGTTTATGATGACATACTATAATAGGTATACATATAACAGTTATGTTACGCAAGCACCGACTTAAACTACGCATGTCCGGTAATACATAGCAATTAACAATTATAGTGTATACGTGTTGTTTTGAACAGAACCATTTACATTTACATAAAACTTCAAGGGTACCTTATAAACTGAGTTACCAACACAAACGATAAGGCGGTGCGAAAACTCAGACTAATCTTGATCTTCACTAATCAGTTTTCATGTGTTTCGTGGTTGCATCAATATATTACTAATTGCGTTGAATAATATCCTTAGGTTTGCAAAAGTTAATTTGTTCTCGTTTCGTTCATCTGTATAGCCACTGAAAGCAACGTATACTATTGTGCTCGTGACTATACACAGGTCTTAAAGTAAGACGGCCTAGTACTGAATACTAAGTACATGTTTTACTATACCCAGTTCTTAAAGTAAGACGGCCTAGTACGGAATACTCTATACCCGCCATGACATTTAACGCTGTTGTCATGTTATGTCTGAAGGGCAATCATGTCATACTGAAATACTAAACAAATGTCACATATACACATGCTTTATTTTACCCGTCATGACCTTAACCTCTGTTCTCCTGTTATGTCTATAGGAAAACCATGTCAAAACAAATAGTCATGGCGAGGGAAATGGCACCAGCCGCCTCGACAGAGGACATGTACAAACAGGAAGGATGGAATTCGCTAGAAGGTACATATTTTAACTTGTTAATTGGGAATGGAAAATGTAGTTCTTGAGAACAGTGTAAATCCAGGTCAACCTGTGCATCCGCATCCGCAAAGACATATGAAGTTCCACTCTTTTATAAGAAAATAACACGGTTGCTTTTGTGTACAGTGTTAACTCAGATAAGCCTGTGAATGCATCCACATTGTTTGTTCAAGCCCTACATAATTACTTACAAAAGCTTGTTTGAAAGATCGTCAACATGTTCATCTTCTGACATGACAAAGTAGATGTTCAGGTTGATCTGAGCCCAAACTGTTTTGTCAAATTGTCCGTTTCTACTGCCAAAGAATGTAGTAATAACTGGCCCTCCTTTACGCTCAGGGTTATGTGGTGGGCATTCTGATTGAGTCGCTCTTGTCAAAATAAACGGACCAGTTTAAATGGTAACTTAATCATGGATCGCAGGGACATAAGTTAACACACTGTTGAAATCATATTAATAAACACTATTAACTTTTGGTCGCATGTCTCAATCGCCAACGCATACCTTCAAGTCTAACCCGCACTTTATTCCGTAGGTGCAAAGTCTGTGGCCGTACCAGGGGAAGTAAAAGGACTGTATGAAGCATGGATATTGGGCGGCAAGCTGCCCTGGAGTACATTGTTTCAACCATCGATTCAGATGTGTATCAGCGGCTTTACTGTAGGGCCACTGTTGGCGTTGGACATTGAAGGCAACAAGCGTCATTTTGACAAACATCCCGAACTAAAGTAAGCATTTTTTAGTAATTTGATAGTTCCATTTTCGTACTGAGCAGGTGATACAATTACATACAACTAGTAATACATTTGTATATGCGGAGTTATTTAGGTAGTCATGTTTATTCTATTGTTTAATATAGCGATCTCAAAGGTAGTTGACGAGAAGCTTAAACTGGTCCCTCGTTGAAAATAACTAGATATGCGATAGCGTCATATCAGGGGAGTTAAATAATTAAACGAAAAACTATTGACAACGTCAAACTAAGCTCTTGCTTGGAGTGTATGTTGCGTGGAGTACTGGTGTGTTAAAACCAAGAAACATATGAGTAGTTGAACTGGCCGCCGTGATATGACTGTATAATTGTTAAAAACGGCGTTAAACCCCAATAAATCAAATCGATCAGTCAAACTTAGAACGAGGTTTTGACCGTTTGTGCCGATAACCAGTACACAGTTAGCATTACCGTTGTCGCAGTCTGATTAGGAACTAACTCGTTAGTTTTTAGTTTTACAAATATCACGGACGTCTAGAGAGTGCATATTACCATAATACGACGTATTCGTACACAATTCAGTCTCAATTGCCTTAAATGTCAAAAGATATTGTCAAAGCATGTGCAGGTAGCATCGTTAAGATTTTTGAAAGGAAATTGTGAATATCGTTATTAGTACATCGATTAGCGTTTCGTTTTCTTTTACAAAAGAAAGATGGTTACAAATCCAAGTACAAACGAACTGTTCAAAGAAGGTGACACTATCACTCTTCCGAAATTAGGAGCAACACTGCAGAAAATAGCCAACGATCCTTTCACCTTCTACAACGGAAGTTTAGCAGAAGACATCGTAAAAGATCTCGATGAAATGGGTATGTTGCACTGTAAAAATAACGTATCAGCTGGTAAAATATTTTGTTTTATATATTAATGTATTTTAATCTTTTTAAGCTATGAATGTAAATACGTTTTTAAGGTGGCAACTATATACCACTGTAAAGTCGAGTTATATGTTGGCTTAAGGATGGTATCCTTGTTCAGTACTTCGTCCGAAATGAACCTAGTCTGGTTATTCTCCACACGTTCACGTCATATTCTCATAACTCCCTAATTCATAAACATTAACTTCAACATGTTCACAAGCACATACATTCTAGTTAATTCTGGCAAGAACTGTTGTGACCAGCCTGAAGCGCAAATGATTTTGAGTTAAAACAAATTTTACCAACTATTTGGTATAAATTGTCTTTTGAAACACGAAAATTTCATTTTAGTCAACTAGTGACTAATAAATATCTAGGTCAGTCTGAACACCTATGTTTACTACTCTTTTTTGTAAAATTGAGAAAACTTTAAAGGAACAGATTTGATCTGATCTGAAATGATATAGCATGGAAACACCGGTTCTCGAACCTCTTTACCATTTTATCAGTGCTCATGGGAATACTTATAAATTCATGTCAAAAACCAACAAAACTGAGAAATAAATTCAACAGTTTATGTGTAAGTAAACAAAGCTCCGGTTTACATAAAATGTATATGTTTAATGCGTTTTAAGAATATTTAAAAACAGTCCTTGGTCTAAAGGTTCGGGAAATAGGTAATTAAGGAAAATTGCAATACTTACTTGGGTTACAAATGCCGTGGCGATTGGGCTCAATCCTGCATATAAAAAGTTCAGCTTGATAGAAGTTAAACATGTGTGTTCTTAAAATAAAAAGCAGCCAAACAGAAAAAGACCATATGCGAACAAATTTAAGCCCTCTGGAAGCATTGATTAAACACATATATTTCATCAACAGAGAACGATATATTTAGCCTTTTACTTTCTAACGGACATGTGTAAATCTTGTAGATCAGGTGGTAATGCTTATACACGTCTCTAATTAGTTAATGCGAATAACGTAGTTTTCAATTCATGCATAGTAAAACGACGACATGTATAAGTGACTTTCCCGAGGTTTACACCAAGTGCAGATGCATAAGGCCATATCAAATTGACCTGATCATTAAGGTTTCTCATGGAGAGTGGCATGGTTGCAGTGGCATGACTCAAATGCTGGTGTGGTAACATCGACATTAAATACTTTACGACAAGCTGTTGTCAAAACCATTTAGTGTCTCTGCACAATATGACCTGTGACACATATCTTAACTATCAATCTACCATTGCAGTAACTGAAGATTAGTTACACGTTATATGTAGTACTGGAATGTCATTTCTTTATACTTAATGCCCATGTTCTGATCTAGCTTTTAGTTGTTGGCAAGGTTATTGGAAGTGTTCAGTCACGCAAAACCGAACGTCGTAAAAATGCACATACTAATCAAGGAAGTTAACACATTCAGAATAGGTGGTGATGATGGAGTGCCCATTGGCTAGACACATTCCTAGCCTAGTACTTGTTTACTCACCGGGCATCATGATTGAGTGAACTGTCGCCGGCAATGACTAAACAAATGTTAAAAATGGGGTACAACACCTACAAATTAAACAATACTTTTAGAACACCCCTCTACTGTCAATACTCAAATTTAAGTCCGTCAATTAGAATAATGACTCCTTTCCATGTTGAATCAAACGGGCTACGTTGGTCATTAAGCTGCCTGTACCTATTGCTTTTTTAAGTATTTTAAATTATGTTACAGGTGGAATCATAACAGCCGACGATTTGAAAAATTACGATGCAGCCGTTAAAGATGCTCTCACAATTCAATTGAGTAGTGGATACACTGTTATGTCACTACCACCGCCCTCTAGTGGTGGAGTTATATTACTTATAATGAACATACTAGATGGTAAGTTGATTTATTCGGCGAATACATAGTAACTTTCTCTGGAAGAACCAGGGATTTGTTGAGTTGTATTTGGGTTTGAAGTATCCATAGAGATTGTGACTTAATTATTTTACATTCTATTTCTAACTATAGAGTTGATACTTCAGCAACTCTGGTGTCTATTCAGATTCTTCAACTTACCATTGTAAGCAATTGAGCGAGTTCGTGCTCGATAAAAGTTGTAATTTGACTGGTCGATTTGTTCAACAACTCCCTAACAACGTTGATTATATCTGAATACATATAAGATAAGACTGCATAAACAACTTTCCCATTTACAACAAATATGCACTAGACGATATTTGAAAACATCACGGAAATTGTATCGACAATCTGAGTATTTTGGCATGTTACCAAAATGTTTTTCTTACATCGTCTGCTAAAGATGTGCCAAACTGCGTGTTAACATTGAAAAGTGTAACATTGCTAATTAAACATTTTCCTAACATTTCAGGGTATGAATTCAGTGAAGACAGCATATCTACAGTTCCTAAAGCTGTTGAAACCTATCACAGAATTATAGAAGCGTTCAAACACGGATTTTCCATGAGAACCCAATTCGGGGATCCAGATGTTGAAAGTCAAGAATTCAAAGACAATCTAGAAGCAGTAAGAGAAACAAATCAATAACTATTGAATATTCCTTAGACACTCATGTTTTCATGTTGCATCAAATCAGTACCTTATTAAATTCAGTATTGTCAATTCAATTATCATAGGTAATTTTAAATTAAACCAAAATTACACTTTGCTGCATTAGCCATCGGTCGTAAAGATCAGAAGACTGACTTTCGCGTCAATCATCCAAATTAACGCCTACACATCGCTAAGTATCAAAAGGGGAAACCATTTATATTGAGATAGAACAAAGTTGTTTGACGATGACAAAACCGGTCCTCAGTTGTATCATGCATATTCATTGGACTGAAAACTAGAATCTGCTCAATGTATATGATCAATTTGATGAACTTTTCATTCGGTATCGTTAGATCTAATATACGTACAGCGAACTACTTTAGTCTGATTTCATTGAAATTGAGTTATGAAACTTTGCGGTAATATACTGAAGTGATTTAATACATGGCAAACTATCATACCATCAGGTCCGCAGTTTGTGACAATGAAATACTCAAAGTAATACATGGCGGCCATGTTTTTGACGACACACATTAATTTGAATTAATTTGGTAGAGGTTCACTAATGAAACATTTATGAAAAATTACAATTATATCGCGGCAGGATATTGTGGAATAAATGTATAAATAAAGAAAACAAGGTTGGCTCCCATGTTTTTGTAACACATAATAATAATTTGAACAAACTAGGTAGATTGTCACTCAGGCAACAATGGTTCAAAACTTTAAATGAAATCGGACCAAAAGTTTCGGAACACAACATTTGAACTAAGTTATGCTAATTTGCTTCCAGTAGATTCGGACACCGATATTTCTAAAGTTATATCTTTCCGTTGGCATTGGAACCATATGTCAGCAAGTTATTAAATTATTTAAGCAAATTTGAAAGCGATCCACCAAAAGAATATGTGTGTGATCTTAATTGCGGAGAAGGCGATGTTGCCATTTTTTCGTATAAACTGTCCGACTTCATGCAATGGTCAAAATCCTGAGGATAAATTGTTTTTAACTTGATTACTGTCGGTTTCTAAATAGTAAATGGCAAGGAAATAGTTTGGAAACAATCTTTGAAGTCATTTGCAAGCATACGTCAAATGAGGTTTGTTCGAAAAACATAAATTCGTGTTAATCTTTTATGAGAGAAACGTATGTCTAAATTGTTAGAACAATTTCATTAATAAAACATTAATAAAACAAATATATTACCTACCAATTTACTGGAAATATTGCTTAATTTTCAGTTGCTAACCAACGTTTCGGCAAGTTCATTTGGAGCCGGTAAACGTGCACTGATAACGCAAAATACACACAACACTTCATTTTATGAACCACAGTACAGCGTAAATGCATCGGACGCCGGAACTACCCACCTGTCAGTTCTTGCCCCGAACGGTGATGCCGTTTCCGTTACCAGTACTATCAATATTTGGTAAGATTTCTTTATCTTTATCTCGGATACAAACGATTCAAAGGTAAAGCCATTGCAACAGGTGAAAACATGACGGAAAAGGTAAATATTACATATGGCGATATGTATCCTTTTCCAACATGATTGTCAAGATGATTTGTATTTGTACCTCTCAGTTTACAAATCAGACGGATTGGATTATAATATCAGGTAAACGTTTTATCCGTTTCTATTACATTTTTATGACAATAGGGGACAACATTACGTCTAATTATCATTGAATCCTCTAGACGGTCATGGTGGAGTTTTATCGGGCAAGACACATTTCCTTGATAAGTAATGGTTTTGTTAACGCTTGGAGAATACATACGTTACATTTCGCCGTAGAATAGCTGAAATAATGTTGACATCGGGAATAACCCCCAATAAAATAAATATAAGAAACCCTGTAATCAATGTTTAGGCAAAAAGTGTTGCCAGCTATTCAAAATTCTTATTTGAATCGAAAAACCATGTTAAAATAGCCAGATTAACACGCCGGCTATGGTTTATCTACTGAGTCAGTAAGATTACCAGTACGTAGTCATTCAGGTTCGGCTCAAACATAGTTGAAAGCAGCACTTGCATCATGTTTAACGACTTAAGTCAATGTCTCATACTGTTAATTAGAGTATTTATGAATCTAAGCATATCGGGGAAAATGAAGTTGGTCTTTGGTCGTTGTGAAAAGTCTATTTAGGAGAGTGATAAGTCGATTTCGTAAACAAAACAAAGTATTTTTTGTATTTTATTGATGAAAGTATATCATAACAGTTACTACATTGTTTAAAAAATATTGACAAAATAAACATTACATAATTAGCATGTCTATATTTGTCCACTATGCATTACTATTACATTACGTGTACACTGATACGTTTGTTTATATACGTAGATATGGTCCGTGCCATGCCATTTTCCAGTGTATGTTAGTATATATGTATTATTTAACCATGAGCTTTACTGCTTAATGTCTTGTACAATGTTTCTGTCCTGTTTTGTGCGAACGTAATATAATTGAAATCGCATTCACACAGGTTCGGCTCAAAGATAGTTGGTAATCGCACTGGTATCATGTTCAACGACGAAATGGACGACTTCTCCACTCCTAATACAACCAACTATTTTGGTATTCCTGCATCTGAAGCGAATTTTATAAAACCAAGGAAACGTCCATTGTCGTCTATGTCACCAACAATCGTCGTCAACACAACGTCCGGGGATGTACGGTTGGTGGTTGGAGCATCCGGAGGGTCCCGGATCATAACGTCAACAGCGTTCGTGAGTTTCTTTTATTTCTTTCAACCATTTCCAATATTTCGACGCTTCTGTGGTAGATTGACGTTTTAAAACATTGTGACAAAAGGAATGTTGCTCATGATGTGTTAAATCCATTTAATAATGAATAAGTTTGTTAGTCATTTTTGCTACATGTTTTCTTCAGTAGATTTGTTATATGTTGAAAAGGGTTATTATTCTTTGAAATGTTTAAAATTGTTTTCGTAATTAAGAGGATGACATAGTAAGATACTATCACAGCTTAACATATTGAAACCCGTACAATCTGGACTATATTTGAACAGTTTAGACCCACACCAGCCTGTGCATCTTCAAAGTTTAAACAAGACTTTACATTGTTCACATAATACTCAAAACAAATGTTTGCATATGTTTTTTTGCGGTTTCTGATTGATTGATTGATTGATTGGGGTTTAACGCCGTTTTTAACATTTCATTTTCTCAGTCATATCGCGGCGGCCAGTTCACCTACTCATGTGTTCCTGGTTTTCTCAAACCAGTACTCAACACAACAATCTTCCAAAGCAACTGGCTGCTTTTCTACATAGACTTAGCACATTGGTGAAAGACAAATGACGCATGTCGCATTGACTTTTGTCAAACGTCGGAAAGAAAGTTTGCCGAACAAGTAGAGGTAGACTACTAATCGTAGGGTAACCTTTGTCGAACATTTAATTTCTTTTCAACTAGTATTTTAAAAAAACCCTGATAATAGCGTACATTTATGAAACCATTTATCGTTTTAGATTTTGCTCAAAATTGATAATCGCCTCATTTTGTGTTTTTGGGATGCTGGTATTGTTCAGACAATCCAATTGGATTATGTGCTAACATAATTGTGCGTCAACCAACCATTTCCCCGTGCAATCTTTGTGTCTTCCGACTAATGGTTTTACGCACTATTCTTCACATAGTGGTCATAATTGAAACTGCCTCAATATTCAGAATTTCGAGTAAAATTGTTGATGAAATAAAAAGTTCTTCTCAATCAAAATGTGCATAAATATAAGGTTGTTAGTTTTGTTAAGTGTACAGCTGCGGTATTATTATGTTGATTGTAGGGTTTTATCTTCTGAAAAAAAACCGATATATATACACGCAAGCCATCTATTGAGCATATAAGCTTTGAACAGTTTGTGTGTCTTCAATATTGTTGACTACATGTACAGTTTTCTTAACGCGTTTCCAATGTCTACTTATGTATTATTACGCAAGTCCATAATAGCATGCCCCACCATAACAGGGACAGACATACACTAATACTGTAGGTGCCTCTGGAAATGATGTGGCAATCAAAATGCTATATTCGACACGTGTTGACCCAACCAATTCACCTTTAACATTCTGAAATTAGTTTGCTGCATTATGTATGTATTGATTTTAGATGTCACCACTTTAGAGCTTACTAAAACCAGTTGTATATTTACTAATTCAATACATGTATATATGTGATATGAAATAAATAAGGGGATGTGACTAATCTAGTCACCCTTGTAGATTTATGCCAAACGTACTACTTTGCTATATCTATCTTGTGTATGTTATATTATTACTACGCGCATCATATCTTATTTCCAGTTGTCATATATTTGTGGTTGTCATCATTAGGTTATTTAACTTCTTATGTAGATATGACAAAGGATAAATCGAAGAAGGGCAATCGAAATACACGCGGTTGTCTCTTAGACAGCGTGGTAACCATATTCTTAAACATCTCATCAACATATTCACTTTCTGCGGAAGTGGTGTTAAGTCGAACAATAATTTGATTGTGATGATAAGATGGCAACGGTTCTGGTTTTAAGATATATTTATTAACTAAACAATTTCTTCTTTCAGATAACTTTAGAGTCCTTGCTGTTAAAACTCGGTATGAAGGAATCCATAGACTTTCCCAGAATTCATCATCAATTACTTCCTGACGAAATTCGCATCACAGACAGATTTCAACAGGTATGTTTATAAAGCTCTATAACCATGTAAGGGCGCGTTGAAATAAATTCTTTGATTCATATTCCATGTTAAAATCATGTGACGTAAGTCAGACTGCAGTCACATTTTAACGCGGCTGCGTCATTGCTGCGTATTCTGACAACATGGAGTCAGTCGTTATACTAGCGCCAAGTTTTCTCTGGTTAGACCCCATCGGGGGTCGAGCCCACGATTTTCTGCACCCAAGACAGACGATCAATTCGGTAATTGCGATCAGTTTTCTTCTGTTAAGTGATATTTTAAATCACCTTAATTCTGCCAAGTCTAATTATTATTAATTTGTAAAAATAACGTTATAGAGTAGTTTTTTCCTATATATTACTACGTACGTCGCGAACAATGTAGACCACACGTATTTACATGCTGATCGTGTATTAAACGTATCCAAATGTGATTAAAGTCGATTACAGGTGGATAACGGTTTAAAGTAAAAGTGAAATGATTAGATGATACCTATTTATACAGGCTTTGCGAGAGGGGTTAGAAGCACGTGGTCACAAGTTCAAGGTACTCGGATTTGGGTCAGCAGTTCAAGCCATTCTTCAACGAAAAGAAGGCGAAGTCTTCGCCAACTGTGACCACAGTAAATACGGCGTACCAGATGGTGTATGAATATAATATGTTAATAAACATCACCGTTATTTACTCATTTATTTCCTTATTGTTAAAACGTGTACGTGAAAAAGAGAATTAGCTCAAAATCGTTCTTTACATAGATGTTTTCAATATTGAACCTTCAATAGTTATGTTGGATGATGCCACTTGCATGAGAAGAATTTTTGTGAGGCGTTTTAGTTCGTGAAAGCTAAAAAAAAACGTGTCGGGAAAACAGCCTATTGAATTAGAATCGATAAAACAATTAATTGAATGTGTTTGATTGACTGACTGAAGACGAAATTAGAAGATACGAATTGATCTGCTTATTATGATGTTTTCTTAGACAATGTTTACGTGATTGTCCAGATGCTTACACTCTGTACTGTGTATCTGTATGAGTTGTTAATAACGTTGCATTTTATAGAATGTATTCAAATTACATTTGACAGAGTTAACCGATACAGGATCAGAAAGTAATAATCTACATACGGAATTATGTTTAAACATACATGTACATGGATAGTGTCCTTTTCTGTTGTTTAGAAAGGCACTATTTTACATCTACATGTACTTCCATCTGTATTTCATCATAACAAGTTTACAATTATCTCTTGCATGTTCACATATACATATTGTCAATAGTTCTTTTATATATTATTTACTTTTTATTAATTTACATTCACGTTGATAATAATTATCTTGTTATCGATTTGAACTAAGTGTAGATCTTTGTTTTAATTATTATTAATAGTATAACCGTTGTAATCAGAAAATGTTTAATTTTAGTTAACAGTAAAACTGTTTCATTTTATTTAACAGTGAAAAAACATTGTGTTCATTAATCACCGTGTTTTAAATATAGTTGTTGTATCAAGTTTGTTATTATGTTCATCATTGTCAATATATGAATACCAGCAGCTCCTCAATTTATTTGCAATATATAGAACATCTTCCGATGCGGATTAGTGTTATAGGATTCAAATGGAACATCCTTTTGAACACAAACGTCACTTTTGGTATGACACGTACATTCAGAGTAGTATCTCCAATATGTGAGTTGCGCTCTGTGAAACCCATCCGCTAAGTCTGTGCTACAAGTGTTTATGCAGATCAGCCAGCGCATCCGTGAAGCCTGATCTTGAACTGTAAAGAAGAAAGTGTAAATCAGTACCCATTGATACGCCAGCAGCTCTTTTTTGAACGTATATGAATTGGGTTAAGGTTGATTAGTACAATGCGCCGCTCGAAGACTCTTGAATAGCAGTATCTGAAATGGTGTTGTAATCATGCAAGGTCGCGTTAGCGAAGTAATTATCTTGACGGATTTGAGACCAAATATTCTAGGTTCGATTCCTTGGAAAAGCACAACTCCTTACTTAACGCTGGTTAGTTACCCAGGGATCGTGGAAAACAATGATTTCCCGGCGCGATGAACAATTGTGCATAAAGACTTTCGAAATAATATTCTAAAAATCAAATTATTATGAAATGTAAATATTTCTGTGTTTTGTATGGCAGTTGTTTTGTCTTTCGTGGCGAAAAATAAGTATGTACTCGTTCATCTACCTGTCTCTACGGATATATTGGCATGTCTTACGACCTTTACACATTTGCAGCAGATGTCTTGAGAAAACACTTTGTTCATCAGTGTATTCTGCCAACCAGATATTTTTTAATTAGGCTGGATTTTGTTTTGATTTTAAGAGGGTCTAACACTGTTATTAAGCATGATGCTTTCGGGAAAACATTCATCATTCATCCGTGTACTTTGTTCTTAGTGTGTATGTTCAGGCCTCTTAACACATAACGTATTCATACAGGAGCGAATTCTAAATATATTTGATAAAACTATCACTTTTTGACAAAAAGTACGTATTAAATAGCCTTATTCGATAGTGCAGAAGATGTTCGTACTTGCTATATAAAGACGGAATATGAATATTAAAAAAACCTAATAATCAGATTACTTTCAAATTATAAACGTTTATACATAATCAGCCACGTCATACCCAGGCAAATAGTGTCGTTTCCTCAATTTTACGTAATATACTAAGGTATTGGCGTGATAAATTGCGGCTATCCCAGACTCACTTTCGTCTTAAAATGTCGTAAATACGATAGGACATGTTTCGATTGACACAGATTATGAAGTTGCTATCAACACGACTTAATAACAATACGACGACGATGAAGATATCAATCAATGACAAGTCCATAAGTCACCATTGGCAATAGTAGTTACCAGTTTATCTAACCAGAACTGGCGCTCTGTTTGTGTAAACATCATATTTACAGAGGTCGACGGTTTACCAGTTCACCACTTTCGTCTATCATTTTGTGCTAATGGCTACCGTTTTTCAATTGAGGCACAATAAAGAAAGAAATACGTGTATACCTACACATTCGTTTTACTTCTACGAAATAGCAAGTGTCAACATTATATTGCATTCAATTTTGAATGATATATTAGGATGTCCACAGTCAGTTTTCTTTCACAACACACGTGTATTCACTGCCATTGTACAGTTCAAATACCATTTACGCCCCATCCGGTGCGCTATATTTTCCGTAATCACAGTTGGCAACAATGTGTCCTTGCTTTCGTTGAAGCAGAGCTTGCATCACAGAAAAGAATTCACCCGTCTCACTGAAAGTGTGACCCCTTTCTATTAAACCATCTGGCAGAACCTGCAATTATGATATTAACTGATATATACATAGGAACACTTCTTTGATATTATGCAATTACATTATGTTGTATTAGTTCAATGCCGAATTTCACAAAGTCGACTCTTTCATGTTGAAAATTGGACCGCTCCATGTTTAGTCTATCAGGAAATCTGAATGAAAAAATAAATATGTAAGTGGAACTAAATGTAACTTTCAAGAGGGACAACTCGTTACGAGCCGTTTCTCACCTATATCTGCATAATTTACAAAAGCACTTTATTGCATTTCGCAGAGAAAAGGATAAACAATTCAATTTTAAAATTATACTGTGCCAGGCCATATTTAACTTTTGACCTACAAAACCGCGTGAACATCAATTAAGAGTTACCAAAAAACAGAAGTTGTAAAGATGGTCTTAACCGCGAACGAGCGGTAACGAAGAGGGCTATCAATCCGGGGTCGTAAGTTCACAGAACATTAAATTACTTTTGGAAAGAAAAGGTAGTGTTCAGTGGAGCATAGGTGTACGAACGCAAGGTTAACTGACTGCTCTGCTATATCTAAAGGCCCAATGAAAAATGACACCACGGGGAGGCAATATTAACAGGTCGGGTAAATGTAAGCTGAAACAAAAGACCGAATGCAAATTGGTTGCATATAATGCTTTTGTTTGCGTCATATGTCTTTGACTATGGGCTTAGTCTATGTGGAAAGGCAGCCAGTTGCGTGTGTACTGGTGATATAAAACCAGGAAACACATGATTAGGTGAACTGGCCGCCGTGATATGACTGAGCAATGCAAACAACGGCGTTAAACCCCAATCAATCAATCAATCATTTAAGAGATATTCAATCTTTTTGAATAGACGAGTTCAAAATGGTCAGCTGTATAGATTTAACAGCATAGAAGGTACATTTTTGTTAAGTTCGGTTGAAATTGGTCCTGTGGTTAAGGATATATGTTGTTTGAAGCAAAACTTTACCTACAGACAAAAAGTCCTCGAGTCTTTGGCTCTAACATGTGACATTGTCCGTTTCCCAAATACAGCATATCAACAACAGATGACATTGAAAGTATCTGGACATACATGTGAAAAATCTGTATAATTTGAAGTATAACTATTGAACAAAGTTTAAAGCATTGGGACAAAAGAAGAAATTGCTCATTTTGAGCAATTTTGTCTTTTGCTCACTGTTTTAACAAATTGTCTGCTACAGAGGCGTCGACAAATGTCTGTATGTTGGGAGGTTTGTTATCAATTAAGATGGTA
>JAUELF010140435.1:0-15087 GCA_031471495.1 Clinocardium nuttallii | reverse complement strand
GCTTGATTTTTAAGTAAGAATTTATCAAATAAATGTCGAAATACTAGAGGAGTTAAATATACAAATTCGTTAGTGTATCCTATGTTAAAAATACTCGAAGCATATCCATAATCATGATTATGTTAGATATGTATAACAGTTATGTTGAAGATACCGTTTTAAAACAATTTCTCAGCCATATCATGGCGACCATTTCACCTACTCATGTGTTTCCTGGTTTTCTCACACCAGTACTCCACACAACAATCTTTCCAAACAATTGGCTGCTTTTTCACATAGACTTAGCCCATTGGTGGAAGACGAATGTCGCAATGACTTTTGTCAAACGTCGGAAAGAAAGTTGGCCGAGCCGGGATTCGAACTCAAAACCCCTAGGTTTGATATATAACGAAGACTCAAACTATGGTCAAACATATAAACTTTAGAAATATAGTTTACTCTATGACTGTGGTGCTCAAACATAATCATATTTCCAATCAAAACGAAAAAAATAATGATATTATAATTTCTGTTTTGGGCTTCTTAATCTGATAAAACATAAATGTAGCACTAGGTTATATGTTATGCCGTTCCTATTTTCCTTTAAAGTATATTCATTTATATATTTCTAAAGAAAAACAGCCAATCTTACCTGAGCGTGGATAAAATATATCGATAATAGAAATGCATGGCAACTTATTTGTATGTAACCTTCGGCTATTGAAATTTTCATTATTGAAGACTTAATTTGCAATCATTATTAACTGTAGCTTTAGTTGTGTTGTTAAAATGTTATCAACTATATGTATGACATGTGAGCAATTACAATTCCGGATTGCTGTATTCGTGCACACTTAAAGTTACTTGCAAGTTGCAAGTACTTATAGATAACTAATTGATCAATCAGTGCAAGAGTGTTGTTTAAAATTACGACAAACATATTTTAGTTTAAATGACTGTTGCATAAGTCGTGAATGCATGCATCAAAGTTTATCATTTTTCGCTAAAGTAACAATATGTTTTTTATGCTAATATAAACGATTGCCTACAAGTAGGTAAAAATGAAAATGGATGCATGAAAATTACACTTAATCTCACACATAATGTAAACAGCTGCAGGGAATATGGCTTTTTAATATGTAACTATGACAACAAAATGTATCATTTTCAAAATGCTTTCAAAAGCAATATTTGTTTTATATATTTTGGAGAATTTAATAATTTTTTAGATCGATTATTAAAAAGAAAATTTTGATAATAACTGCTGTTTAACAAATTCTAGTTGGCGACTCTAAAAAAAAGAGTATATAATAGTGTTCCCATGGTAACAGGATGCTGAGATATACATTTGAAATTCCTTAAATAAGTTCAAAAACCGACAGAAAAGATGAAGAAAAACATTGTAACCAGGAATGCTAACTTACATATCTGAAAAGTGTCTGTCCATGGGTCCCATTAAGGGATCCGTAGGAAACAAAATATTTTTTTATGCAAAGAAATGTTCATTTTTATAATGTTGGGTGATTCTTTTCCTTTCAAAGTACTTCGTATATTATATAATGTATATAGCTTAATAAAACAAAACACGACGTGTTTGTGTGCATGGTTATCTATGGCTTGCATTAAACTTCAAACACAACAATTAAAGTAAGACTGTTGAGAGCACATATGCATATACATTATCACCAGTCTTAACTCTGAGAATTCATTGAATGTCCTATACAAATATTATTCTGTAAAGATATTAAATTGAGATGTTTTTTTGTTTTTTTTCAATTAGCCGAAATATTGTGATTTCTAAAACATAATCATAAATTTAGAACCATGTTTCGATACCGGCATTTTTCTGAATAGTTCACTGTTTAAGTTTAAGCAAATTCCATATGGCGTTTAAGATCTGAATAGCATTAGCTGGTGGTTTTTTTTAACATTATCATTTAATTGGAATACAATTTAACAGATATATCTTAAAGTGCATAAAAACAACTAAACCAAAAATTGTAATTAATATTCTCTAGACAGCCGGTCACATCTTACAACATGATATAGCCGGTATTTGTTTAACCTCATTCCAACTATATCAGGAATTTGCAGCACACAACTTTGTACATATTAAAATATTGACATTTTGTATAAAAGATTTTTTATTCACAGAGGTAAAACATTCAAAACACATTGTGTTAAGAGGCGGGCATTTTCTTTATGAGAAATATCGTCTTTTGTCACAAAAGTTTCACTCGTTTTCTGCTGTAGATGCAACAACATGCGTCTGCAAATGGGAAAGTGTAAACTAATAAATAAAACAAACTCGACGGGGGGTTTATTCTTTAAGACACCAATTAAGGAATGGTTCGAATGCCGTACGTTGATGTCAACTTTTGATACACCTATTTGTATCATTTTTTGTTTACCTATACATCATACCTAACACATACGAAATTTGACAGATTGACAGCATGCGGGATTTTTTTCTATATATAGTATGAGAAAGGGATAAATGATTTGTTTTTATTCAAACGACATTTACTCACACAATGATTCAACTTGATCTTATAATCATAAGTGTGTGTGACAATATGTTTTGAGCTTTTCGACAAGTCTTTCAAAATTAAAAAACACAAAAATTGATATGAAGAATTCACGCAAATAATTTGGTACAAATTGGAAGCGAGTTATGTTATGATTTTCATACAGATTTTTAATTATGTTCTGCCAATATTTCACATTAGGAAGTTGTTTAAAGTTTAAAATTAGAGGATACGAGGTACCTAATTACATTTTGTCAGTTAATTCATACCTTGCAAATTCAATGTTGAGTATAGATTTAGTGTACATACTTAGGACAAATAATCTTTCTATATTGACAGATTGATTGAATTTTTTTTACACAAACATAACTATACACATATTATCTTATGAAAATAATTGACGATGCAATAAAGATTTCCATATGCATGTGTACATCGTTTTTCTTTCACATTTGCAGGTTAGAATCCCGACCAAGAGAAGTTTGTGAAGACCTTAACGTGTACAGACGACACCATCTACTAACTCTCATCCCTCATCCAGACTCTAGGAGTTTCAAGAAGTCCTTAGACATGTATTCATTCATCAAACTTTTCTTTTATAGTTTATGACGTTGAAAATGAATTTAGTTTTTGTCAATATATGTTTATCACACTTTCATGCTTATCTATTAGGCATTTTGATAATAATTTGAGAAGACAAAAAATATAAGATTCTCGCAAACAAGTTTATCGAAGCAAATATGTGCATAACCTTTCCGAATGTTTCAATTTAAACCAAGCAAGAGAGCAGGTTCTGAACGGTATATCACACACATTTTGAATGGACACCGCTAGTCACTTATTGAGATTTGGAACATCTTATTGTTCTTGTTCACTCGAACGTTCCATTATGCAGAGCTGGAATGTTTACCGTGGCGTGTCACATTTGAGCCGTCTAGCAACAAAACCAACATTGTGGTCTCTGCGTAAAGTATCGACCCGGATCCGTATAAACATGCCGTGCATGCTAACCCGGACATAAACCTTTCGCATTATGTGGATTTTCTAGTTCAGGAATAATTATTTTATATCTCTATCCCCCTGAGACGGAATGTGTGGGCCGCACAGGCTGATCTGGTCTATACATTAGGCAGATGCCATACTGTTGGTTTTCTTGCGGGACGGCTCATTTGTAAAAACCACAGTTCTGATCACAGTTCTGATATTTGGTGATATCAACAAATAGTATGATATGATTGAAAGAATACAAACTCAAGTTTAAGACCAAACTATAGTCGATTCTTGGATAAAGGCGAATACGTTTCTCATAACATAGCATTTCAACTAATATCCAACTGTTTCAAATATTTGGGAAAGTTTAAAAGTATCCGGTAGAATCACTTGGGCTTCCAAGTTTAAGTCTTCTTTATCCGAATTCGTTTTATAATATGCATGCATGGATCACAAATAGAATTCGTGATTTTCAGTATATTATTTAAGAAATATGTGATGGATATTTGAATACAGAAATGGCTCACAATTATTTGCAACTGTTCAAAAGTATATTACTACAAAAGACATCAAATGGTAAATGTAAACTTAGAGTTTTCTAACGATTGACAAGCCAAATAAATACCGACGAATTTACATTTTTAAGTTCTAACCACTTGTTTTTTGCACTTGTTGTATCTAAACATTCGCAGTGTGGTTTTTAATCTTTTAACACGATATTGTCGAAGAATTAAAGACCAGAACCGTATCATCTAACATATATATATATACATTACTCTATACCTATATTCCCCTGATACGGAATGTGTCGGCCCAAATTAGCATGCGCGGACTGTGAAGGCTGATCTTGGTCGATACATTACGCTGAGTTCATAATATTGATTTTTTAGTGGAACAGCTCATATATTTTGGCATATATAAATATATAACGAAATATAATTGGTTAGTTCACATTATCACTGGGAAATTGCATCTTCTATAGAAACAGCACGCGATGACAAAGACTGTTAATATGTTGTACTAAATGTTTAAACTTGAAAACCTACATTATTGAAGACGGATTCCATGTTGTACTAAATGTTTAAACATGAAAACCTACATTATTGAAGACGGATTCCATGTTGTACTAAATGTTTAAACTTGAAAACCTACATTATTGAAGACGGATTCCATGTTGTATTAATGTTTAAACTTGAAAACCTACATCATTGAAGACGAATTCCATGTTGTATTAATGTGTCCTTTATATGATGAAAATGCTACTTACCACAAACATTGGAATAATAATATACCAACCTAACATATGTTAAAAAAGATCATAGACAATTAAAAACAACTTAAATCTGTATTTGTTTGCATGGTTTCTATCGCCACTTTCAATACTGTTCACGTATATCACGGCGTTTGTCCATTTATCTTGATACCAGCGAGTCATTCGTAATGCTTACCCCAAAACCCTGAGCGCTAAAGACGGAGTTCCCACACCCGTGTTGGACGATCTTCAACTTGAAATCATAATAACGTTAAACACTGAATTGTTTTCAGTTGTTTGTATTTTAACCCTGTCCCACATATGACAAACAGAAACAGATGAATTTGAAAACATCTGTGCAAAACTATGTTACTGTTCTATTTGTTAAACAAAATAGCATTATTGCATATAGCTGAAAACATTGTTGTAAAATGAGGAATTGTAAATAAGAAACGAAGCTTTATTCCTTTTGCCTCAACTTTTTAATTGATTGATTGGGGTTTAACGCCATTTTCAACAATTTCTCAGTCATATCACGGCGACCAGTTTACCTACTCATATGTTTCCTGGTTTTCTCACACCCGTATCCCCACACAACATACTCGACAAGCGAATGGCTGCTTTTCAGCATAGACTGTTAGCACATTGGTGAAATACGAATGACGCTTGTCACAGTAACTTTTGTCCAACGTCGGAAAGTTTGTTTGCCACGCTTGGGTTCAAACTCACAACCATTGGATTGACAAGCCGTGGCAAAAGTTCCACTTATATTCTACTTATTTCCATTAAAGCAAAATCGCAACCTAATATGGCTCTGCATTGTTTGTTAAAAAGTCAAAGGAGGTGTTTCAAGAAGTTTCTGAATATCAGTTTTATACTTGGGTCCGATGACGTGTACGCGCAAGCAAATACGTATTTAGAAGTATGATTTTAACGTAATTAGTACTAATTACATATGACTAGATAAGGAGACGTTAACATGAGTTTTCCCCTCAATATTTATCTTATGACATTACCAAACCCTATGATGTGGGTACTTAAAATAATCTTCTCACTGTGACGATCCTTTTAAGTACCTGCAACATAGTGTTTGAGTATCAAATGCTGGTTTTATAATTTGAAATACTCACTTTACCTGGGGCTCTGCGCTAAGAATGCTTTTAACTTGATCAACGCCCGTTTATTCAGAACCACCATTGTAGGTTAAGATCTGATAACATGATCGCGCAATTATATCACTGCTTGCCAGCTGTATTTATGGTACATATGATAAGAATACTACAAAAGTTCTTTCATTAAAGATAATTGCGATATTCTAAACATGTTTGTCGTTCAGACAGCATTCAGATTTAAACATGCTTAACGAAAGGTGACGTGCGGTTTTATAAATTCAATGAAGCATTGACATTATGGAGTGACGCTCATGATGTTTAATGATTGCGAAGTGAATGCAGACGTTTCTTTAACCTAACCATTGTATTTTCCTTAACTTGCCTTCTGTAACAATTTATGTATGAGAAACAAACACTATAGACCAACATTAGAATGCCAAACTATGTTCCTTTACCTTGTTCTGCGTTATCCGTAGATGATACTTAATGTCGTGTATAGTTTGATAATCAAATGCTGCTTAAAAGCTTATATAACATAATAAGTAAATACTGACCACAGTTGAGCAATGCATGATACATGTAAGCAAATGCTTATTAAAGCCGATTTAGCAAGATAATAAATAAATACTTAGTCGGAAAGTGTTGATAGACAAATATTGCTTAAAAATCGTGTTTAACATTATTAGCAAGTGTTCGTTAAATGGTTAAATTCGTGTATAGCATTATGAACACATATTGCTCAAAGTCTTGTATTCAATGACAAGCAAATGTTGCTTAAAAGTCGGATGTGGCGTGATAAGCTTATTTTGTTTTAACTAGGGTATAGTGAATTGATCATTAAAGTCGGATGTGGCATGATAAACGTATTTTGTTTTAAGTAGGGTATAGTGAATTGATCATTAAAGTCGGTTGTGGCATGATAAACGTGTTTTGTTTTAGGTAGGGCATAGTGTTGATCATTAAAGTCCGTTGTGGTATGATAAACATGTTTTGTTTTAAGTAGGGTATAGTGAATTGGCCATTACACTGGATGTGGCATGATAAGTGTATTTTGTTTTAAGTAGGGTATAGTGAATTGACCATTAAACTGGATGTGGTATGATAGGCGTATTTTGTTTTAAGTAGGGTATAGTGAATTGATCATTAAAGTCGGATGTGGTATGACAAACGTATTTTGTTTTAAGTAGAGTATAGTGAATTGATAATTAAAGTCGGAAATGACATGATAAATAAATGTTGTTCAAATCTTGGGATATCAAATCAAATTATGCTTAGGGTAGTTTATAACACGATTATAAAAAAATTGCTTACGGTCGTTTTATCGGGTATAGTATGATAAGCAAATGATACGTAGGGTCGTGTAAATCTTGACGAGCAAGTGATAATTATAGTCTGGTGTAGTATGTAGTAAATAATGCTTTAAGTCGAGCATGGCATGATCAGTGAATGATGCTTAAAAACGGTTGTAGCATGATAATGTCATTATGCTTAATGTCAAATATAGCATGATAATTAGATTTTGCTTAAAGTCTTGAATAATATGATAAGCAACTGTTGCTTAAAGTCGTGTCAAGCTTGATGAGCAAATGTTGCTTCAATTCTTAAAGTTGTGTAAACCTAGAGGAACAAATGTTTGTTCAATGCTCAAAGTCATGTAATTCTTGATGAGCAAATGTTGCTGCAATGCTCAATGTTGTGTAAAGCATGATGAGCAAATGTTGCCTCAATGCTTAAAGTCGTGTAAAGCTTGATGCTTAAGATCAGGGGAATCATAGCACATGATGTCAAGGTTCAAGTAAAGCATGGTTAGCTAGAAAATGCAGCTTAAAATCGGGTATAACGTCATACGAACATGTTTCTTGAATCCCGACAATCAAGTAATGAGTAAAGTCTCGTATAGCATAACAAGAAAATCTTACTGAACGTCGGAGATAACAAATGTTGCTTTAAGTCCTATGTCGAATGATAAGCAATTGCTGCTAAGAGCCGATAATACCACGATAAGCAGTTCTTGTTTAAAGTTGAGTATATCATTATCAGTAAATGTTGCTTAAGGTATTGTCTAGGATGAACAAGCACATGTTGCTTACAGCCCAGTAAAGCACGAAGGGCAAATGTTGCTTACAGACATGTAACGCTTAAAAAACAAATATTATTTTAAGTCAAGAATATAACTATCATCGAATGTTGATTAAAGTTGGGCTTAACATGTCAAGGATATGGTGCTTAAAAGCATGTATTCCGTAATAAGCAAATACTTCTTAACGTCGGGTATAGCATAATGACGCAATAAGGCAAAATATGTTGCTTAAAGTCGGATATAACCTGATGAGCAAGATTTGCTAAAATCGGGTATAACGTGAGAAGCAACTGTTGCTTTAAATTGTGTTTTCCCTGTTAAGCAAATGTTGCTTTCGTCTTGAATAACATGATAAGCAAATGTACGTAAATGTGAGCATAACATGATAAGCCAATGATGCGTCAAGTCGTGCATAATGTGATAATCAAATGATGCGCCAAGTCGTGCATAATGTGATAATCAAATGATGCGTCAAGTCGTGCATAATGTGATAATCAACTGATGCGTCAAGTCGTGCATAATGTGATAATCGAATGAAGCGTCAAGTCGTGCATAATGTGATAATCAAATGATGCTTCTAGTCGAGAATAACGTGATAAGCAAATGATACGACTAGTCGAACATAACGTGATAAGCAAATGGTGCGTTTAGTCGTGAAAAGGTCATAAACAAATGATGCTTAAAGTAGCGCATAACGTGATAAGCAAATTATACATCTAGTCTAAAATAACGTGATAAGCGAACGGTGCGTCTAGTCGTGAAAGGGATGATAAGCAAATGGTCCTTCAAGTAGCGCATAACATTGAAACTAAATGATGCTTTAAGTCGGAAAAAGTATGATATAGAAATGTTGCGAAATGAAAACAAATCGGATGATAAACAAATATTGCTTTATGTCGGGAATACCTCGTAAGCAAAATATGATAAGGGTCTCGATGGGCATTATAAGAATATATTGCCTAAAGTCGTGTAAATAAAGTTATGTAAATGATGCTCAGGGTCAATATAGACATGATAAGCAAATGTAAATTTCATTCGAATATAGCTTAATAAGCAAATGTGAATTTAATTCGAATAAAGCATGATAAGCGTATAGAGTTTAAAGCCGAGTGATACATGATTAGCAACTGTTAATTTAAGTCGCTAAAATAATGATAAACACATTTAGATTTTAGAGTCGGGTATTTGATGATAAGCAAATACTGCTTAAAGTCGTATGTATCTTGATGAAATCAGATATTATATGAAACACGAATGTTGCTTAAAGTACTGTATAGCATTGTCAACACATTTGCCTTAAAGGCGTCTGTATCAGTATGAACAATTGTTGTTTAAAGTCGAGCATGACATGATAAGGAATGGTTCCTTAAGTCGGATATTGCATGATAAGCAAATTTATCTTACACAACTGTATATCATGAACAGCGAATGTGTCTTATATCCTGTGCATCATGACACGATCATGTAGTTAAAATGTATAGCTAATGGTGCTTAGAGTCCGTTATATCAATATGATCAATTGAGCTGTCTCGCGAGAAAACCAACAATGTGGACTCTGCGTAAAGTGTCGATCTTGATCAGCCTTAGGCTTACCCGAATATACACTTTTAGCCACCTGTGGATTTTCTGTCTCAGGAATCATTACTGCATTCCTCTATCCCCCTGATGCGAAATGTGTCGACCAGGACCAGTCTGCGCCGACAGCGCAGGCTGATCTAGTCGACATATTACGCCGATGCCATAATGTTGGTTTTCTTGCGATACGGCTTAATTGTTGATTCAAGTTGCGATGATGATTAGCGATTATTAAAATTAAAGTCGCGTTTTACGTTTATATATCAAATATTCAGAAGTACCAAGTTCTTCACGTGATATTAACAATTGAATAGAAAATAGAAAATACTAATTCAGTTAAGCGTCTCATATTGACATGAATTGCACCAACTAGATCGTTATGATTGCAACTGATTCATATTATGTTTGAACTTATTTCTTTTATAATTTGCGATATGATACATAAACAAATAGATCTCACCGTAGATAAAAATACTAAATATTTTTCTTTGGTATAAATGTCATGTTTAAAATGTTGTTTAAGCCAATGTGAATTTATTTGTGAAATGATACATAAACAAATAGATGTCAGCGTAGATAAAAATACTAAATATTTTTCTTTGGTATGAATGTCATGTTTTAAAATGTTGTTTAAGCGAATGTGAATTTACGACTGAGCTGTCTGATCAGGTTATTCCCTTCTCGTCAACAAGTTGTAATGATACACCATTAAACCTTTTGTGATCAACAATGACCATAAGACAAACAAAGATACATATACATATATATATACATATAGTTAGATCAGTATTGCCAATACTTTCCGAAACCTCCGAGAGTGGGATTTCGTGTGGCATCGCTCTGATCTAGCCATACACTGATGGCCAATTAGCTAAACACAGGTTTCAAAGATTGATCCGGCAAAACAGTTTCCATTTTGATCCTTTTTACATGGAATCGCAGATATCTATTTACAGCACGTTAAACATAGTGTTCATTGAACACTGAAATACCGCTTACGTGTACTATGACCATATTTGGCACGCATTCCTTAAAACAGGATGTTGGGTTTTTTCCATTTCTATATTGGTATGTATAAAAGGATTGGCAAAAAAACAAATACTTCAAATTGTTGTAAACTATAAATCTACATGATCCATTATAACAGGAAGTGTACATTTTAAAGCAGGTACTGCATTTAAAACAGACATAAACTGCAAACTCTCAGCACCCTACTACTCATGGCGTTTATGTTACACGCATCATATAGTATAACACACGATAGGTGGTGTTCGGTTGGTATAGCATTGAGCCCATCTATCTGATACAGATGCCTCTGTGGCAGCGGAAGAGGATGACCTCACTCTTTCATCTCAATTAAGTATATATGGTTGTGATGTCTAGCACTATATTCCTACCTTCTTATATCAGAAAAGTTAAAATGCATAATTAGACAACCGTCATTTGAACAGTTCTACAAGGAGAACAGTGATTTAAATCATCTAGTAAATATTAAGGATCATTTCAGGAAAATTTACTACTTTGATTTCATCCCAAAATGTTTAATACAAACTATCATTTACCCGAAATTTCCTTATTATTTTGCTAATGGTTATCTTATTTTGTTGACACACTTGCTGGGTAAATTTCATTATCTTAGTGATTTATGAGTTGTCACTATGGGGTCATTAAAAGAACATGACATTGGGCTTTTTTCTATCAGTAATTGTCACACTAACGGACACAATTGTCCTTTCAATGTGCATTTTTTTTTAAATTGACGAAATCAAATGTCGAAATCACAACAACACCTCAATCAGTGCGATCACATCAGAATCTGTGAATGTTATGAAAACACCTCAATCAGTGCGATCACATCAGAATCTGTGAATGTTATGAAAACACCTCAAGCATTACAACTTGCCACCGTCTTATTATCATTTCAAATTTGGCAACATGCAATAGTATTATGGAGTTTTGTTTCAACATTGCCTTGTACTTTGGTTTAAAAAAAGAAAATAGAGTGTGCATTGAATTAATTGTCTTAACGTGCATTCGAATTATAAGAACAATGCATGGACATGAAATTGAAATAATAAAGCATTGGGTTATTAATTGACAATCCTACTTTAGATGAAAAACAACATCCACTATATATTATACACAAAGTTTCAAATTGCATTTGACTTGCAATTACTATAATTATAATACGTTAGAATTAACACTACTGACATTCGCTATATAATTATGTTGGGCATTTTAGGATTTAGAATGCCCAAAGTGTAATTGAATATTAAAACAGTTTTCCATATCTGGGCGACACAATTAAATTCATAATAAAATATTTGAATACTATGTTAATTCCATATCTAGGCGAAATAAGCACCAATATATGAAAGATTAAAAAGCATAGACAGTAAACAAAAAACTATAATGCATACAAATACACAAAACAGATGGAGCGGGGAAAGTGAGAGGAAGTAAAAAAAACCAGAATACTTTCTCGACATATTTTACAACAAAGAACATCTGCCCACCGAGAATGGGAACAGACGATTGGTTGATCAGAGTGACATGACCCCTTTTTTTAGACGAACACAGATGTCAGTTATTGGATGACACCAGACACATTATGCAACCCGTCCGCATGATGGAAGCGTGTTCCATCACGTGACCCACAGGTTGCCCAGAACAACCAGCTCTTCTCCACTCAGTTTGGGGTAACGTGTACCACTGAATACAATACCATAACTACTTTTATGGAGGCATATAATCTATTATTGTTCCATATAAAACATTTACATATACTCTGAAAAGTAGCAGGTTACTGCACTAGTATGGGAGCATATTCAAAATATATTTGAAGCTGAAATTGGACATTTAAGGATTTAAAATGCATTAAATTGAATTTAATTCATAATGAAACATATGAACATGAATTCATTTTCCATAGCTGGGCGAAACAACCGCCACAGTGAAACGGCCGCCAAGCCATAAATAAAAAGTATTGGCTTAATTCGGTGGATGAGGTCAACTCCTCGGCAAATATATAATGCCTGTTAAAAAAAACCCACACTAAAATAAAGTTTTTTGAAATGTTTATAACTATTATACCATTATGTATTTGAATGGACACTCTGTGTATTCATTTTTTGATAAATAATACGCAACCTATTTAGTCATCTATTTATTCATCGAACTATATATCTAGTCAGAGGCATATAAACTTTAGCTATATATGATTTACTGGCTTTATCTAGAGCTCGGATTACAGTCTCATAAAACATGATAAATCAGTATCAAGTCACGGAACTATTTTTGGACTCTACAGATAGACTCATGGTCTAGTCCTAGGATTTGAAAAACAAACACTTTTTATCTATTGCTCTACAATATAGTTCAAACTGTGTAGCGATCTTAAATACATTTGAAACAAATAGATGGACGCTCCGTGGGCACATTAAGGCAGTAATATCATCTAGTTATTTCCCCCTGATTGAAGTAACATCATACACTGTCATAGTATCTGTGTTTTGTGTTTTCCTGGAAAAATAATTATTTGAATCCTTTTTCTGTCCAGTTTAGCTGAAGAATGTGCTTATTTTGATCGATACAGGAGTTGTGTAGATACATTTAACTATTACAACCAATGTAGCAAAACTATTTCAGAATAGTGGAATATCTAAAATATCTCTTCAAGTTTCAGTATGTTGTTGGTATACACGATTGGTGTACATGTAGCATAATGAATCATTTACGTGATTTTGCGTTAACAATTATCGGGACTAGTCGTCATACATATACATGTAGAACTATAATAATATGCACTATATATATATATATGCTTTATTTTTATCAGATGGTAGTATTGTGTCATTTCTTTTTCAAACTAGATTAGACTGTGCGTGATATATGATGTACACCGACTGTATATTCAGTAATGGGTATTAACATGCATTATATCACAAGCAATTCGTTTCGAATTAGTGAATTCATACGAACTAGTAAGAAGAAACATTGCTTCATATTTTTCACACGTAGATTGGCCTAGTCATTCACAGCTGAATACTTGCACGCTGGACAAAATGCACTCTCAAATCACATATGAACATGTCAATATGATCCATGTATGTTATTTTTATTTTTGAATGTTGAGAAGAAAAGTTTTTATTGTGCTTTTGACGATTTGCGTAAAGTATTTGATACAGTGTATCGAAACTGCCTGTGGCTTAAGTTATTACAACTAGGAGCTTCTTCGAAAATTGTAAATATGCTAACAGTTATATATACAGATGTCAAGGCCTGTGTAAGATCAGACAACACATTGAGTGACTGTTTCGATTGCCTAAGTGGAGTCAAACAAGGCGAGCCGAGTTTACCGTTGTTGTTCATCCTTTTCATCAATGACTTCTATGAGAACCTTATTACATTATTACAAGAAATAACGATTATTTTACTCTGCACAATATTAAGTTATTTATGTTACTTTTTGCAGACGATGCATTTTCATACACTAAAGAAGGCTTACAATCCTTGTAGGATTCATTATATAGTTATTGTAACCTATGGGGTCTGACAGTAAATACTAAAAAAACTGTTATTATGGTATGTAACAATGGATGCCCAAGTACTGATCCTGAAATGGTTTATAACGGAATGAAATTAACTACAGTCACACATTTTACATATTTGGGTGCTGCGTTGTCCTACAATGGGAAGTTCAACATGGCACAGAAAAGGTTATCTGAACAAGCTAGGAAAGCTATTTTTGTCATGTATTCATCATTTGGGAAAATCTCTTTAAAGGTTGGTGAAAAATTGAAATTGTTTGATTCCCTTATATTACCGATTCTGATGTATCGGGTTAATGTGTGGGGTCTTCATAAAGCTGATGACGTAGAAAAAGTACACTTAAAGTTTTTAAAACAAATTCTTGGTGTGCGGAAACAAACACCATCATCAGCAGTATATGAAGACGTTGGAAGAAACCATTTGCTTGTATTACGTAAGATAGCAATTATTAAATATTGGAAGAAAATAAAAACATGTCCTAATACGCTTTTATATAAGATTTTTAACATGAAATATGCAAAGGGCAATATTATAAATGCTTTTCATAAAGACATAAACCACTTGCTGGATAGTTTCGGTTTATCATATATGCAAAGTAAATCCGACATTACAAATTCTAATGTTGAACGTGTTATTGTGCAGATAAAAGATAGTTACATTCAAAGTTGGTATCGTCAACTAAGAACCAATTTACTTCCTAAATATTATCATATTTGGCCATCAATGTATAAATTTCAACAATTAATGAAAAATGATAAACTTAGTATATTAAGAAGTATATTAAGAAGTCTTAGTAAATAAATATATATGGCCAACACTAAACGTGAATATAAAACGGTACCATAGATGGATTGAAATCCGAATAAGATGCTATTTTAAATTCACAAGATAAACCATCTAATCATTAAGACTTATTTATACTAATTACACTTTTCTCAAAAAGTATATAACACGTGTCAATTATTGAAACTATACTATATGTATTGCTTTACAAATGTTTATAATGTATATGTTGCAACA
>JAUELF010140325.1:2527-15090 GCA_031471495.1 Clinocardium nuttallii | reverse complement strand
AAGTATTAGTTCCAATAGTGATTTGGAACACTACCTTGTTTTGTGATACGTGACAAATGAAGCTATATATACTAGAATTGTTTAAGTATTAGTTCCAATAGTGATTTGGAACACTACCTTGTTTTGTGATACGTGACAAATGAAGCTATATATACTAGAAGTGTTTAAGTATTAGTTCCAATAGTGATTTGGAACACTACCTTGTTTTGTGATACATGAAACATGAAGCTATATATACTAGCATTGTTTAAGTATTAGTTCCAATAGGGATATGGAACACTACCTTGTTTTGTGATACGTGACAAATGAAGCTATATATACTAGCATTGTTTTAGTGTTAGTTCCAATAGTGATTTGGAACACTACCTTGATTTGTGATACATGAAACATGAAGCTATATATACTAGAATTGTTTAAGTATTAGTTCCAATAGAGATATGGAACACTACCTTGTTTTGTGATACATGAAACATGAAGCTATATATACTAGCATTGTTTTAGTGTTAGTTCCAAAATTGATATGGAACACTACCTTGTTTTGTGATACGTGACACATGAAGCTATATATACTAGAATTGTTTAAGTGTTAGTTCCAATAGCGATATGGAACACGACCTTGTTTTGTCTAGCATGGTTTATGAAGCTGCAATTTTTGTTTATATTTTTGTTTCGCATTAAATCAGTGAACCGTAGGAAAGCCGCACTAGAACATATACCTTTTTAAACAGAGTAAGATTGGAGGCTGTATATCAAACCTGTTGAAATATGTTGAAAGCTATAAATCGCTCCGAAGGACCAATAACTGCTTTCAAACAAATATTCTACGTCTGGGTTGAAAATATACTTTTAATTTTTCAGACTAGACAAATTTTTTTATAGGAAAAAACAAATACTTTCAGAACAATCTAATATGACTAATGAAGTGAAATGTTGATATAGGGTGATACATCGCGAATGGTGACCTTTTATACGAATGTCGTATAATGCGCTAATTATTCTACTTACTCTTCAATTAGCATTTGAACTGAATATACGAAACGGAAACAATTTTGAAAAAGGTTCAACAGCGAATCTATACGTGTTTTTTATTTATAAGTAACAATAAGTTCAAAGAAGATTACCACATTTTGGGTATATTAAAGTATAAAATTATAAATTTTGTAAACATTTATCTGCGGGACACAATTGAAAATGAGACAAAACCGATGAATGAATGTGACACACCATTTGACATTGACCTTACAGTGACTGCTATAAAGGGAAGCTTGGTACACACGTATATGTATAACATTAATTAATTTCATACGCTACAGCCTAATTACGGGTTAATCGACTCGGACATACCATTTGACCTTTCATCGTTTTATTTCCTAGTACAGCGTTCTGCATCATTGCATTAACAGTCATAGTAAATAGGTGTGATATTATGCAGCTTTATATTTCACTGATATATAGAAATATATGCAATCAACTACAGCGCACTGTGAAGAATCACATCAGCTGACGTATCCACGCAGTCTGGTCTGAAACATTGCATATTTTGCCAATAAGAAACAAAAACCTTCCGGAATCTTATGAGAAACAGTTTAAATTTGGTTCGGATAACCTGGATGCGAAAGCAGACAGTTCTTTTGTCAAACTAAGGTTGGTTGTTATGGATCACAGCTCACAAACCAATGGCTTGTGTAATGCCATTCAGTCCTGAAACAACGCAACGAATCTAGACGTAATCATAATACAGTATTTGTCTAAATCTATGTATATTCATTCACTCAATATATCCATCAAAATTAAGTTCAGTTTCTAAATGAATATATCTCACTTCCTTCGCATAACTTCCATTCCTTTCGGGTCTATGTAATGAGATACGTGCGCAGATGAGACAGGGAAGTTTGAGCACTTGATTTGTAGCGCCTACGGCCACAAGCTGGGAGAAACGTGTTCCGTACGGGTCACAGACGGCAAATAGCTTATTATTGGGCCATGATATATGAATTGCCAAAGAACGACACAACTTGTACAATTATCTAGCTCATTACCGCGTGATTTTGTTATACTTTATTACAGGGGCTGTGCTTCACAAATGACTTTGAAATAAAGTTATTGCCTGCACTGTAAATTACTCCTGCTTATTTTCAAAGTCGTTTATGATTGTCGTAATTTCCAGGTTCTGAGAAGTGATGTTCTATCGAGTTAGAAACGTTCATTTGTAAATTACGCCTTTTTGTACATCTTGTAAAGTGATCGTACATGCAAAAATGCAATAAACCGCAGGGTTAATAAACCCTAATTATGTGCTGAGTTGAACGATCGTTGATATGCTATCGGGCCCCACTCGGCTATTTCCGTAAACAGACTTTAGTTTACAAGATCAGGCATATAGTTTCGATTATAATATGTTGAAGTCATTGTTTACAATGTATGTTTGTTGAAAATGGCATATTTAGCTATTGGTACACCAATGCATTTGCTTAACTTGGACCGTATGATCTAACAGCGATGTATAGCTTGGTTGTGTTCTTTTGTACCGCTTTCAACAATGTTTTTCTAGTTATAACATTGTGTTTCCTGAAAAATAACTAATGAGCCGTTTCGCGATAAACCAACAATATGGCCTCTGCGCAATGTATCGACCCAGATCAGCCTGCACAGTCCGCGCAGACTGATATGGGCCGACATATTCCGTCTCATAGGGATAGAGGTAGAGACTAATGATTCATGAACTATAAAATCAACAGGAGGCGAAAAGTGTCTATCCGAGTTAGCCTGCGCGGCATACTAAGGCTGATAACGCAGAATCAACAATGGTGGTTTTTTTTTTCGCAGGACGGCTCTAATTAACAATTTATCTCACACCAGCGAGTCAGTCGAATGGCTAACCCCACAATTTATCTCACACCAGCGAGTCAGTCGAATGGCTAACCTCACAATTCTGAGCTTCAAGGAGGGAAAGCCATTACTAATATGTTTGAATTACCTAACAATTATCGAACCTGCAACCACTCGCACCCGAGGCGGACATTCTAACGATACACCTCTGTTGGCTACGTAAGGTCGCGTGTAACTGGGTTAAGGCACAGTCTCTCGTTTGTTCTTAACCACCGGGAGTAGATCTAGATAAATATTATGTTTCCATGGAATATATTCATCCATAGAATTCGTATTTAAAGGACCAATTATAGAAATCACGTAACCGCGACAGACATCTGTCATATTCGAAGTATAATGGCTGTTAGAAATAATTAGCTTATATAGAAACGGTAACTATTTTACTTTGACCGTGGAATTGGACTGTCGGTCCAGCATACTAAAAGAATCCCGAAAATACTCTTATTTCCATAATTGCATAACCTCCCGAGTTAAGCAATACATTGTGGTTGAATATCCCGTCTTTATGACAGACTTTAATTGAATAGTGCGTGCAGTTAATTCTCTCTAGTAACGTTCGCAGTGATTACCATTGTCTGAATGACAGTGTGCATATACTAGCACAAGCCGCCAATGTTGAATTCAAACCTACATACACTTCGTGTATGACTTGGTCGTGATTATTATAACCGACATGCCAGGGAAAATATAATGATCCTGTCTCTACTGGTATCATCATTTCTCGCCCTTTCGTGCTTCGAGCCACCACTTTTGTCACACTTTGAACTTTTGAATATAACAGTTCAATACCATGGTGAGAACGTTTTTACCGTCCAGGGACCCGACTCCAGCATAATAGGTTCCCTGTCTAACGATGTGTGTTTCAACTAGTCTGCGTACAGTGAAGACTCAGTACCTTGACTGCCCGTCAATGTTCAATTAAGCCAATTAACCATTTCCCTCATACGACAATTCTGCAGCAGACGACGTTGAATGTTTTTTGTCAAAACATAGAAAATCTCCATAATTAAATGGATAACCTATGACAACAAGTGGAAAACATTGTGGCAAAAGGAGAAATTGCACTTTTTGTGCAATTTCTTCTTTTGTCACTATGTTTTTAAAAAAAGCCTTCTACTGCAGAGGCGTTAGAAAGCGTCTATATGAGGGAAAGGGTTACAATGTTTGGTACTTGATGACACACATCCACATAACAGCAGTCATATATAGTCGATTTGACATCTATATTGGAAGAAAGTAAAAACCCATAAAGACACAATACATTTAAAGTAAGTTTTATTTCTTCTTTAAGCGGAAAGAAACGTGTCTTGGACACTTATATAAATTCAGCACAACACTATAACATTACAAATAATACTTTATCTATTCTTAGTAACAATGTTTCATTTCAAATTACAGTCGGAAAGTTTTAATTATTTCGTCGTGCATTTTGAAACGGTCCGATTCAGAAAACCTCAGTAACAACATGAGAGTCAGATATACATATGCCATAACGTCTTCAGAAAGGACGAAACTTTATTTCTGTTATAAAATATAGCAATGTCCATTTTGAATGCACGTTTTGGCCACCGGATACCGAATATTTGTAATATTAAAAACTAATGACTTCTGCTTATATCTTCAAAAGATAAAAACACATGCGCTTTTGGTCGTGGTCTAGACATCCATACAACATAGTATGACCAGTGCGTTCAGTTAAAATTAATGTTCTCTAGCGTCAGTAAATCCTCCTCCAATTTAACTAGTAACTAAAATGTAGTTGTTTTTAAAATCTGCTAACATATCTTTATGTAATAGTTTACCTATATTGAAGACGCTTCTTGGCGCCTCCTCAGCAGACCTCATTCAAACACATTGTTGCGATAGGTGAAACTGCTCATAGTGAGCAATTTATGATTTCGCTAACAATTGTTCAACTCTTTTCATATTAATCTGTCTCTTAAAGAGATTTCGAATCAGTTTTACAAGAGTGTCAAAGTCGTCTGCTGCTGATTAGTTGTATGAGGGAAAAGGTAAATATTAACTGAATGCAGTGTTGATGTTATCATTCAAATAGGTTCATTAGTCGATGAATGTGTCGCGTTTTGGTTTGACCGTATATCTGACCGCCATGTGTCATGTTTGTAAAGAAATAGGAAATGTGGGATTTCTATGAGATAGAAGTATAAACGATATTTGAGCGCGAGAAAACCAACATTGTGCAATCTGCGTAAGTATCGACCCTGATCAGAATAGCATGCATCACGAGCTAACCCGGACATACACTTTTCGCCTCCTGTGGATTTTCGTTTCGGAAATCATAACTCTATACCTCTACCCTCCTCCCCCCTAAGACGGAATGTGTCGACCCGGATTAGCCTGCGCAGATTCGATAACGTTGGTTTTCTCGTTCCTGTCCGTATGAACGTGTAATGAAACATTGATAATGTGAAGCATTGTTATTCTTGAATTATTTCATAACAAGGACCTCTATATCGTATTTTCTTAAATAATGGGCATTGGAAGTAAAACATGGCTTCCACAGGCATAATGTACACTGATATAAGAACATGACAATCTGTTTGTAAGAGACTATCCATTGGGATTTGGTGAAAGTGGTCTCTTAAGCCAGGTAGTCTCTTATTGGTACAGCTTTGGCTATTGCAAAGATTGATTCTTATTCAGGAAGCACATTGTCACCTCTGAAAGTTGTAGATTATTTTAGTCAGACTAAACGAATAAAAGAGCTTCACGTTTAACCCTCAAGATTTGACATGGTTAACGTAGGAATAATATTTTAATTAAACAGTATGATCAAAACGAAGGAAAAAACATAGAACAATGGCATGTTTCCGTTCCTTTTGTTGTCTTACAATAACATCAATATAAAAATTAACTAAACACATACATCTAAAACTTTTGTATCGTTTGAAAAAATGTCTTAGACACAACTATACAAAGTACAACAACAGTTCATAAATACATACATAATGAGTTAAATTAAACAATAAAAAGTATGGATCGACATTTATATAGTGTTTCCTTGATGATTTATTCCATATAACATCGTAGAACAATAATTCGTCGTTTACAATAGACATGTTATAACATGTATACATGGCTTTTCTCCCCTGTGTACAATGAAAACTGTTTCACTGGAAACAGGACTGTCTTTATAGAGTCCCATTTCAGATGAGCATTGCCTAAAGTATTTAAATGTGCGACAACGTCTAGTAACAATATATAAACGCATCTTTATGGAATTAATCAATTGTCATTTTGTTGTTGGTTTTCTGGAGCTGAGCTTATACATCCTAGCATTGCATGTTGAACGGAAAGAAGCATTAAAACTTGTCAGACTCACACATCCATCTATAATTTCATAAAAAAAGCTAATATTTAAATAAAATCGCACTAAAAGAAGACGATTAGAAAGAAAAGCATGTCAACTTAGTTATCAGAGCATACCACGAACTTTAAAACAATGATTGCAATAGGTTTATAACCAGTATTAGGAGAAAATGAACATGAAAACGAATCTATATTACACAATAATGGATTGATGAGATGCTTAACCCTTCCCAAAATATTATATCAGATAGGCCAGCAGAGGATTTTGAAACAGCTATGCAAAAACATATAGAAAATATAAAGGATTTAATTTAAAATTATTGAAAAGAATTGGCAAACAATGCCACAATAAGATCAACTGCTCATTATAATTAATTGTCCCTTTTGCCACAAAACTGGTCTGCTGCGGTTGTGTCAATATGTGGGTTAATGTGTGTGAAGAGGCTATCTTTATATGAGCCGTCTCGCGAGAAAACCAACAGTGTGGACTCTGCGTAAAGTGTCGACCCGGATCAGCCTAAGCATGTCGCGCAGGCTTATTCGGATGGACAATTTTCACATCCTGTGGATTTTCTGTTTCAGGAATCATTGCTCTATACCTCTATCCCTCTGAGACGGAATGTGTCGACCTGGATCAGTCTGCGCGGACAACGCATGCGTGTCTGGTCGACACATTACGCAGAGGTCATTATGTTGGTTTTCTCTCGGGACGGCTCATATATGCCTCTATGCAATCTTGAAAGGTCAGAAAAAAGTTAAAAATGTAAAGGGTAAAAAAGCATAATTCTTAATTCAGTTTGGCAATAGTCTGCATACCATTTGACACTGAATGAGCATATGTCTGTTCCACTTTCAAATAATAAAAATATGTTAAGATTATATCCTAAATACGTTCCTTAACTACATATATATGCATTCTGAAAGTGAGTGTAAACTCTACAGACCTTTTGCACATACAATTAAATATTTGAGCTGTCCCGCGAGAAAATCAATAGTGTGGACCCTTCGTAAAGTATCGACCCTGATTAGCCTTAGCATGCCGCTCAGGCTTACATGGATATACACGTTTCGCCTCATGTGGATATTTTGTTTCATGAATCATTACTCTATACTCTATCCCCCTAAGACGGAATGTGTCGGCCCGGATTAGCCTGGGTCCATACATTACGCAGAGTCCTTAATGTTGGTTTTCTCGCGGGACGTCTCATATGTAAATATAAAGAGAAAAGAACGTGTACAAAAGGAGAACAAAGATCAATTAATAATATTGCACTCAGCAAAAGGTTCTATCTCGGCTATGTAGGACCCACCGACATGTTTATAAGCGAAAATCCTTATCTTAGCGCTTAACACTTGACATGCTAAGCATGTACGCTATTTTAAACAATACTTAAACACAATTTAGAAACATTTCAGTCAGCACATACGTCTCTGTAGTTTTGGTCCAACGTGATATGAAAAAGAACTATTCAAAAATTGAAACTGGAAAGATTTACAATATACATGTTTTCTGTGATTAAGGTAAAGATTCAATTCAAACAGGAAAACTTAAATATATTCTATCAAGGAGAAAATAAAGGAAAATGTCAATAGAAAGGTCAATTGTAAGATAACGACTTTCTGAATGGCAACATGCAGCAAAATCATAAGCCTAACTGTATGCACTTATGCGTTCGTGTATTTTAAAAATACATCTGATTTAATGTCAAAAGACTTGAAAGAAATATAGCTAGTCCGACGCACGAAATATCATGACAATCTTCGGTTTCAGTCTCATTTAACTGGCAATGCAAGCATTTATTTAAGATCATCCATTTCTATATCAGACGACTAATGAAACCCGTTTGGCAAAAAGGACAAACTGCTCATTTCGAGCGCTTTCTCACTTTACCACAATGTTTCCAAATATATTTGATAGCTGATTCAACTTTTATGAATTGTGATTTTCCCATATTATTTTCTGAGACGTTTACAAATCGTTTGCTGGTATAACGACGAAGCGCGTGCTATATTGGTCTACAGTGTTTGCTTAGTACATAGCAGATCGAGACGAATTGATACCCCATCACCATGGCTACGAAACAATTGATAAAGGTCACGTGTGATGTTTGCCTAGTTCCTCATTAAAGAGCATGATTAATGGATGCAACTGCAATTGTAGCTTAAGTAGTTCGTGTCTTTATCATTTGCCGATCTGATAAAATCTAGATCAAATCGTAGTTTGGAAAGGGAAAACAGTTGTCTGCAATGACCAAGTGAGCGACACTATTTAAACGTCAACCTTAATGTATTTCCGATATGTGTACATTAAGACCAGCGCTGTCTGCTGATCTGATTATACACTGTTAACTCATAAGACACGCACGTTTTCAAGAGGATTTTAACAAACAGTCTAAAGTCTGAAAAAGGTAGAACGGAAGTACAGACAGCGTATTTCTACACTTGTCATAAGTACCAACACGTTAGTTTGCTGAAGCGCCGCTCAAATTCTATTTTGTCACTCTTCCTGGCTCTTGTGTGTGAACACTTAAACCTTTCCAACATACAACACATCTACAGCAGACGACATTGTACACATCTGGGCAAAATTAAGGCAAATATATTTTATAAATTTTCTAATTATTGAGCTGATCTGAAAAAGAAAATCGAAGCCAAATGAGACCCATCTACTGCAGTTGCTTCAACGTACGTCTGCATGTGGTGAAGAGTTAAGTAAATGGCCTTTAACAAAAAGAGTGTTCCTTCTTATATATTCTGACTTGCATTTTTGATATCGTAATTTCACTTTCTCTTGATTATCTTTTCAGTTATTCATGATTACTTTTCAATTTAAAAGAAAAAGAAACGTATGCGCCTACGAAGGAAATATATGTCTTTTATAATAGAATATGCTCGTGTATGCCATTAATACATAGAGAATACACAATGATATTTGATAACCTACAATGTATTTCTGAGCGTCGGATCCTTGACAAAAATGGAATGTACAGTGTATTCCGTCTATCTATGTGAGCCGCATTTAGCGATAAGAGGTCTAACTGATACTCCGCTGTGACAACATTGAAAGACATATTGTCACAAATTAGTGTTTTGTCAGAATATGAATCTATGTCTATTATACAAAGATGTGGTCTTAGAGACTGTACGCAGATGCATTGAGACCCCAAATCGCTAAACGAGACTGTAACACCATTGAATAGTAACATTCTGATAACATGTGGATACTACGTAAGTAAGTGACTTCAGCATAATAATGTGTGTTTTAGTATACCTTACAGTATTTAAGGAGCATAGAATTCATGCACATTCAAATAATTCTAGTCTTTTTTCTTTTCATTCTCGTTTTGCTTGTATTCCCAAACTGAGCATTTTATGTTTCGACTTATTAATGCACCTGTCAAGCGTTGTAGTTATTTCAAATCTAACGTCAAAGTTTGACGGGAATTAAAATACTAAAATGGACACTAAATGACAGGGCCAACTATGCCATTAGGCTTTAGAGAAAAGAATAGCCAGACACTGTTTAAGTATTTTCCAAAATTGCAAGAAATGGGAGAAATCGCAAAATACATCAGTTATTTCGAAAAGTTAGATTCCATAACTAAAAAATCAACAATCAAAGTCGATTAACAGCTATATTTTGATTAACAAATTATCTTACGTGCTTTTCAGATTCATCACAATCAAAAGCTTATTCCAAGAAGGTACCTTTTTTTAAATTATTAACGAATCAGTAAGATTACATACAAGATGAGAAATTGTCATGAACAAAAAGTGTCCCCTTTGGTTTGATCTGTCTTTACAAGGCGATACCATTAGAAGCTCCAGGAGAGATGCAAAACGTATATTCTGACTTGATTTTGAATCAAGCTTTTAAAAAAGGTAGACTTTTCTGGACATTTATTCCAAAGAAACGTCTTTGACTTAGTTTAATGATAACAACAAACAATAATATTGTACAAAAACGATAAGAAAAAAACAAAAACAAAACCAAAAAATATCGATGACGATTAACTAAGTTATTATCTACCCACCATTATATGGTGGCATATATGCACGTGTTAATGCTGGGGAGAGCGAGCGGTTTAAAACCGTGTTAAAAATGGAAGAATGATTGAAATGAAGGATAAATTTACAAATGAAAGCGATAATAGGATTACCTACTTCTTAATTGTTGCTAACCTTGTCCAGGAGCAGCCGGTTTTAAAAATCCTCTAGTCGATTATATTTTTAATTGAAACTCACTTAATAAGGGTGACAATATTACAACAGACAGAACAATCCTGTTTCAGAGCAAAATGTGGTTATAGTTCTAGTTTCGATTTAGTCTATTATTTTTTAACTTAGGCAAGAGAAAAGGTTTCATAGCCTCTATGGAAATAGATAAGAAAAAACAAGAAAGGTACAATGAATAAAGCTAATGCGAACAAATTCAAACGTGCTAGATCCAATGTTACTTCTTGGTGCTATTTTGGAAAAAAAATCCGAAAATCCGGGCCCATCCGGGACAAAACTGACAACAATCGTACAAATTTCAATAAATATGTCACTTCTACATAACTGAACATTGAATAAGAGAACAAATATTTCCAATGACACATTTCACAAGTTTGCTTCTCATACATCTGTAGACTTAACCGTAAGCATTGACTTTTATTTCGACTTAATCAATTTATGACAAAAACTCTCTGGCACTAGCCACGTTTAACGATACTGCTGACAAAACGATTGTATTTCATCAGGTAATGTGTGATTGATTTATTTATACTGGAATTTAAGATGTCACACAAAAGGTTTAGAACTATCTAGCCTTTTGTGTTTAATATCTTTTCCTGCAACCAGCTATTACACGTCTGTCCAAGTAATGACACAAATGAACTGCATTTTTTTTTGTCTTTTTGGCACAAGTACTACGAGATATTGTCATAGATTGATTATGAAAACAAGTTCAGTATTATTCAACAAAAGTGACCTCGTTCTGACCAGATACAAATATATACAATTGCAATATCCTGGCGATAACTCTGACGTCGAAAGAGACCTATAAATTACATTCGAGTTATCGACGTGTTCGAATGTTTTCAATGGAAAATAACCGAGTGATACAAACATATCAAGTTAGCAGCCAAGCAGCAGCTCGTATTGCTGGTATGAGAAATCAGAACTGCTACTGCGCTAGTTGCAAAATATAAATTCGTTCGAATTCAACAATATATTTGAATTTTCATATATTACATTCGAGTTCAACGATATATTCGAATTTTCATATGTCATATTCGAATTTTCATATGTCATATTCGAATTTTCATATGTCATATCGAATTTTCATATGTCATATTCGAATTTTCATATATTCGAGTTCAACGATATATTCGAAGTTTGACCTGTTAGAGTTACCGCCTGTCAACTGTAAATGTTGTTTTATCATTCAACTTTGAATTAGGTATGGTAGTCCATCATGTGTCTTTTCATACTAGATAGGAACAACGGTGAACACGCATGTATGTACATCAGTGTTGTATGTATCTGTGTATATGAACCAGAAGCAGGTCCATTTTGTCACAGTTACTTGTACACGAAATGTCTTAGCTACATGTATATTAACTAAAATGCATGCATGGGTCACAGTTTCACATTCATTATCGATGTTATTTTTCACACATGAATCGGTCAGTCATTTATAATGTTGTTGATCTTTGGCGTAAAGCGTACCAGATCATGATCCATGATATACAAGTCTGTGAGAAAGTTTAATCAATTAATGATTTGAGCGTTGATAAAATAACGTTAATGAAAATTTCTTGCATGGCCTAACTACATGGTGGTCGTGTTCTAATATATTATATTGGTTTTATCCTCCAAGAAAATAAAAAAACAATGGTGCTAGTGTCGTTCAAACACCATCGATACAGGTCAGCCGACTGGTTTCCAAACCGGCCGTCGATCTAGGTCTACACTGCTTGAATTCCATTGCTAAATACCGTTGATTCCGGGAATGTTGTTGTTTTTAACTTAGCAAAGCACTTCGATTGATAAAAACATGGACAAGATAATAACGAATAAACTGGTTCTAACCCTACACCTTCTTAACTCAACCATAGTCGTGACTCGTGTCACAATAGAATCGTCTCAAACAGAGTATTGACACGGATGCAAGGGGTTCAAATAAGGATTCAAGAATAGGAAATACCCATATTCGTTTTTTATTGTAGGTAAGCTGCGCATTTCATATTTCAAAATCATGCTTAGACCTTCAAACCCTATGTTGTGAGACGATATATTCGAGCAACTACAACATTAACAAGAATTAACAATTGAGTGCAAAATTACATTTTACTCCCCCC
>JAUELF010140217.1:0-15091 GCA_031471495.1 Clinocardium nuttallii | reverse complement strand
TCTGCTCCTACATACAGAGTTCTGTCACTTTAAGTATTGTATGTTGTAAAAGTACTATAAAGGGGTTAAACAAAAAAAGTGCAGAATGACCACAGACTTTGCAGTGTTAAGTTGATGGCATCTTGTATTTCGTTTCGACCATACCCCTCCTGTCTTACACCCGCACATGTCCGACATACGAGTTACAGTAGCGAATGTTTAGACTAGCATGTGCCCATGGATATGCACTTTAGTTAAGATAACTGGGTGCATGTTGATGTTCATATGTATGTCACTACCATTATCATAATAACAAAGAACATCATCATTTGCTCCTTTTTTCTTTCTGCTTTATGTTTCTATTTTGATTATTATTTATTCCGTTTATACATGTATCACATTATGTAATCTCTGTAAATGAGGAAATAAAAAGTATATATAGTTAGTGTTTTGTACATTATTAACTGGTTATCTAGTTAGGGTTTGCGAATTTCACTTAATAACTTAATAAGCAACATACTAACTGGTTAACTAGATAAGATTCATGTTACCACTTATTTGATATTCTCAAAACGTAAGACTAAAAACCGGCATGAAAGTGCCCAGAATTGCCACCAGTTACCCTTTCATGCTGAGAAATAAGACTTAAACGACCATTTTTCCGCTATGGACGTTGCAATTTCATTCAGGAAAATTACGAAGGACCTCCGCAGTATATATTACTAAGTGGTTAGCTAGATAGGATTCGTGTTACCAGTTATAAATAGATACTGCGGAGATCCTTTGTATTTTTCCCTTTGATCGATAACTGTCCAAATTTGTTTACAAAGGACCTCCGCAGTATCTATTACTAAGTGGTTAACTAGATAGGATTCGTGTTACCAGTTATAAATATATACTGCGGAGGTCCTTTGTATTTTTCCTTTGGATCGATAACTGTCCAAAGGAAAAAAACAAAGTACCTTCGCAGTATATATTATTAAGTGGTTAATTAGATAGGATTCGTGTAACCAGTTATAAAGAGATAATGCGGAGATCCTTTGTATTTTTCCTTTGGATCGATAACTGTCGAAAGGAAAAAAACAAAGGACCTCGGCGGTATCTATTTTTATCTGGTAACACGAATCGCTACCATGTATCTCTTTCCTGTATGATAAGTTACAAAGCTAAAGGAAGCTGATAATTTCTGAACAAGTTATATTTCCACCGTGTCAAACCCCATAATTGACAAACGGGACGGCAGTATGGCTTTTACCGCATGTACATATGCCGGAAATTGGACGAGTCCATTTCGGACACCTGTTGATGAACGGGTCAACATGCCCTACAATACCCGGTAAATCCACCACTGGTCATTAACGCGAAATAAGTCTTCAACACAAGTACATTATTACAATTGTATATGCATATATTATATTAAACAAGAGGACCATGATGGCCCTGGATCGCTCAACTGATTTTTGTCTTCACTTTAGCCATGTAAGCCCCGCCCCCTGTCGGCAATAATTTCCGACAAATCATTTGGCTTGAAAGGATCTGATAGAGGGTCACCCTAGAAACATTTTAAGATTGTTTAAGTTTTCACAATATCCATATAAGCGAAATAGCCCCGCCCTATTGCGGGTATGTTTTTCAACTAATCAACATGGCTTGAAGGAATGTGGTAGAGGGTCACCCAAGGGACATTAAGATATTTTAAGTTTTCACTTCATCCATATAAGGCAAAATAGGAGGAAGCCAATTTACTCCTTTTAAAGTATTTGGTATGATCCGGGGTTCGAACCTGCTACCTCCCGCGGACACTCTATCACCACACCACCGAGGCCGTCGTCTTTATTGAAAGGTCACCACCCCTTTAGAAACAGTCGTCAATAATAAACTAAGCAGACATTCGGCTCAACAACCTTTATCAGAACCGATTATCAGTCTCACTAGATATGCAGGGATTCAAACCATTGGCCAGCCGCTCTCTAAAGGCGTGCATTTACCAATACATCATCCTGACTGATTTGGAAGTCTTTCGTCTGTTGTTTGTTGTGAACAAGAAAATATAATCGAAACTAGTTTAGTCAAAATTCAAACTTCAAAATAAAAAAACAAGTGTGTAGATGAATTTCGATATTGCATCGATAATCACCTGATTGCGTTACTGGTGTCAAATTATGGAAATACACAGGGGATGACAATCAGGCGTGAACTGTCAACTTCATACTTACGCAAATCAAAATTTAATACGTTTTAAAGGTTTCAAAACACTTAATGCAACCTTCCAGTATCTTTTATTGAAAATAATGATTAATGAACAGATACTGAGTAAGTTTTTGTTTTGGACGATAGTATTAAATTCTGACCATACTCCTTAGACGACTGTGTTTCGTTTTGAAAACATTTCATGTATGATTTAGTTGCACTGGTTATTTTTCCCTAAAGGCACTGCAGTCGAAGATAGAGAATTCATAAAACCAGTCTCGCTATATACATCAAACAATGAAAACTCATGAGAGTTGGACTGCAGTGGAACGAGTTATGCGTGGGAAAGTGTGCAGTCAAATAGGTTTTACAAAAATTTAACCAATCCGGAATTATAATCAGACATTTTCAAATGTTCAACACTTTTTTAGTTTTAATTTGGTACACAGTTTTGAGCGTGTAATATTTTATGATATATTCATGTTAAATATATCGAATGATAGGAGAGGGGACAATATTATAAAATTGCACTATTTTTGTATAGGGCAAACAAAACATTTTAGTAATTAAAGTTTAAAAGTACACTGTTTTAATAAAAGACTATGAGTAATGAATTCAACACGACTTAGATTTGCAATACGACCATTCGGTCACAAATGGTAATTAGATGTTCGAGTGTGCATTGGTGTAGAATTCTGTAAAATATAATAGCAAGTGTAGGCCTGTTAAATATAATAGCAATTGTAGGCTTTGATGTTCAAGCATTGAACATATTTACTTCAGGTATGTTCAAAACTGTAGAGTAAAAGCTGAACAATATTTAATTTCAAACTACAGTACCTTGTTCTAATACTAAACGCTTTCTCCGTATACATCCTTCACAGAATGACTCCAAACGAAAATACCAACATCAGACGAAAGCCTATATTTTGTAAAAGTTGTATGAGTAAGCGATGCATGTCATTCAAATCCCGCAGTGAAATGCATGAAGAGTATGTGGATGGAATATAAATGTCCTGCATTACCAACACGGGACAGAGAAAATAAGGATAAAGTCCTGTGATTATTTGTAAGTAAAGAGAAACAACCAATGCTCAATGATTTCAAAATAATACCACGCGTTACCTCCCTAGGGTCGTGTCACACGCTTGCCAGAAATGACCAAGAAAGGTTTTGGCAATGTGTGATAAACATCTGACATATACATAAAGCGTGCATATACAGCTCAGACAAAACCAATGTTTGAAGATTCAATATATAACGTGTAGCTATTACTTTTCTAACAATAAATGATTTTAATACCAACAAAGTACCACGTGAGTTATCGAACGCATATCAAATCAAAATTAATGAAGCTTTGTTCCCGGATATGAAACGAGCACTCATTAGCTTATTATTATTATTTTGTCATTCTCTTTATATAGTTGCAAGACCATTGTATGTTCTGGTAGTGGGATCTAGCCTTCCTAGACTATTGTATTTGATACTTAATCAAGCATGGTATATCAAAGCCATATTACATGTACTGACCAGATACATGACAAACTATCCATTATGTGTTATCTAGATATCGAATTACATCTACGGGAAACTTAATGTTCACGTTTTCAGTTTGCGGAACTAGTGATATAATTTGTTATGCATTCCTTAATGGTTTACAGCGAAAAATATATATTAAGATTAAAAAGCTCGGTTGTGTGTGCTTATCTTTGTATATAATCTCGCAATTGCATATAATATGTTGATCACAGTTTCACGTAACGAAATACGGATTTAATTGCCATTTATCTTTATTAGGGTTTTCTAACAAACATAGATGGAGACCCCCCTTGATGATCAAATACGATGCCGAAAGGTTAATAACTGGTTGAAGAGTGCAATCACGCTCCATTTTGCTAGGGACGCTGTTAAAGAATGGGTGAAATCAAAGAATACAACAAATCACCAATTACTAATCAAAAACATTCCAACAACTTGCTTTTTGTGTGACTTTAGGACATGTATGAATTGTATAGTGAGAACATGCACAACTAAAGAATTGAAAAAAAAGAATAATAAATTCGCATATGGAAAATAATCCCTAATTTGATAACACTAATCCCGATGATTGCTGGTTTCATCCATGGGAGTTTGCACAATGTTTTATGCCACCAAGTAGATACAAAGATAGTCAAACCGCATTTGATACAGATTTGCCTGGTCTTATTGATGTAGTTGTAAATAACCGGGATTTACGGACATGATTACAACACATACCACATGGAATCAACCTCCTCAAAAGGGTAACACATTTTTTTATCGGTATATTTTCTATACATTAGTAGTTATTTAGGAATAATTAAAACTATTGTAATACAGAGATTCTTGCCATATAATACCTTATTGCATTTCATTATATTTGTAATTTTAAAAAATATATATTATATGGGATAAATCAAGGATTATGTAAATTTTAAACCGTGATTTATGAAATCGAATTCTGAAAAATGTATTCGGACTCTTTTGTTATCAGGTGAGTTTTTTCGTTTATAATGTGATGAAATTTTCTGGAAACTTCTTAGTTTGTGTTGTTTTAATATTACTTACGTTGTAGATTAACGATATCCACTGTGCAATAATGCACAATCTAACATTCGGAATGGATAAAACGACGTTGAAAGAATATACCTACGTCATTTTCGCGATGCTAAACTGCATTCCTATTACGGAGAGAACACAACATATTATATCAAAGATCGATGAGGTAAACTTAAGTTCACTTAAATAGCCAAGTTTTAGACTATCAATAACATATGTGCAAATTATACACTTATAGAATGAATCACCAGGTTATCAACGAGGACATTTCTTGTGTTTAGTTGTGCAATCGTATATTATACATTTTTTTAAGACTGATCATATAAGAAATATCGTAATTTGTCAAACACAATCGCACAGTTTCAATTTAAGGTTTCCTATTTATTGGCGTATCAAGTTTTTCTTGTACAGTGCCCACATTAAAAAGGTTCGTGAAGTTAGGCTGACGAGTGACGAATTGACGAGTTACGAACTGTGACATGTTTTAGGACCGTGAATTTAGGTTGACGAGTGACGAATTGACGAGACACGCTTTCTGAAAATCAATAATTATAAGAAAGAATCTAAAATAAACTGAACTTTCAGTCCATGATTTCCCTATTGTTTATGAATTACTGTTTCCTTCTATTTAAAATCCATGAGAACTGAAAACGATTCAACTAAATTAGGCTAGTTTAGTCAGGCTCGTCAATTCGTCAACACGTGAATTTAAATGACGAAATTGACGAGAAAATAGTATTTATTTCTTTAAGATGATTTATTCGGCCATATTTATATTTCATGGCGATCAATCAATTAGAAAGAACTTCGTCAATTCGTCATCGATTCAATTTTGTTGAGGAAATGGACGAAACAAATATATTTTTTAAAAAGTCTATTTCTTTCTTTAAGATAATTTAACTAGACGTATTGAATGCAACTGATGCCCTTTTTCATATTTCGTGGCTATCAGTTCAATCAGAAGTGCCTCGTCAAGTTCTTCAACACGTCAATTTTGTTGACGAAATTATCTTTCTTTTAGATAATGTAATTCGACGTATTGAATGCAAATGAGGTCCTATTTTTTATGTTTCGCGGCGATCGGTGAACCGGAAGGGCTTCGTCAAGTTCGTCAACAAGTCAATTATGTCGACGAAATTTACGAAACAAATATTTTTTCTAAAACTGAATTTCTTTCTTGAGGAAAATAGAAGCACATCGTTTAAATGTTTTCAACAAAATGATACGCAAAATGGTTAAAATCGGCAAATTCTTTGCTTGCTGTGTAATAATATGTAATGGAATATCAAAATTATAAAGGAACTAGTTTGTTCTTTGTGAAAATTACAATTACAATAACATTTGCAATAATTGACTTATGCACGGTTAATGGTACACATCTTTAAAGGCGCAAAACTTTGGTAGGTTGATTGATTGATTGGGGTTTAACGCCGTTTTTAACATGTTCTCAGTCATAGCACGGCGGCCAGTTCACCTACTCATGTGTTTCCTGGTTTTCACACCAGTACTCCACACAACAATCTTACCAACAGCTGGCTGCTTTTCCACTTTGACTTATCCCATTGGTAAAAGACAAATGAAGTCGGAGAGAAAGTTGACCGAACCGGGATTCGGAATCACAACCCCTGTATTAACAGCCCGCGTCACTACCAGCTAGGGTGGAAGCCATGGAATTAATACAGGATAGTTCTTTGTTTTAGTGTATATACTTTATAAATATCGATACAAACATGATTATCCACACTTACTAATTATATCAAAATGAATATATACAGTGACCTAAAGTAACAAAGATATGATACATGATGTAATCGCGTCAATTCGCTCGACGGAGTCTAGGAGGTGCGTGTTGCGCGAGATAGACGGTTTCGGGATACAGTCACGAATCCATTGTTCACCATACCTGTCATCCCAAACCATTATACAATCAAAGTACAATATATTTATAATTAATGAAATGTATCACTGTTTATCACGGTAATATTAATAAGCCGGTGTTACAGGATCAATATAGAAATACCATCCACACAGATTGAATGGACATTATCCCTTGTCCCTTGATCACCTATTCCAATAATTGTCTGAAAAAAATCGTTATTAAAAAATGTATTAGCTCGAAATGTTTTGTTTGAGTTATTTAAGTTTATACTTGGAGTGCATACATGTAAGACTATCTTCAAATTGACAAATTTACTGTGTACGCTCCGCTCTGTTACGGTCCGTTTCGCTTCGCTCTGTTACGATCCGTTTCGCTCCGATCATGTTGCATTCCGCTCATAAAGCGTCTGGTCATTGCTTATATTGTGATTGCTTTTACCGTTCCGATCGGATTGATAAAAGTCATAAATTATGTTACAATTTCTATACAAGCTGGTGAAATTAGAGACCTAAAATAATGTTACTTTAGGTTTCTGGTGAAATAAAGAGTCACACTCAGTATCAGATCACTTTCCTCGAGTCATCCAATATCTGAAGGATTGGATCAACAAGGATGTCTTTACCTTTTCGACCTCCAGACAAATAGATCACATTGAAATAATTTAACGAGCAAATCTCTTTTTGCCAACAACTCTATTCTTTCATTTATGGAGATTAACCAATCCCTTCAAGTTGTGTAAGTCTGTCACCTGCAGCAGATTTCTTGTAGGTGGGGAAAAAGTTATATCCTATATAAAATAGTTGAATGCAATCAGTCTCTAAAGTTAATGTTAATCACGGTCAGCATTTCCCCGCATATAACAAATTTACAGCAGGCAATTTCAAATACACCAGAGCGAATATTTGTTTACCCTTTCCCACATACAACAAATATGTATAAGGCGACTTTGTGAATTAATGCCAATCCGTCGGGAAATGTGTAATAAATACGGATTATTACGTTACGGGAGCAAAACAAGGGTTCGTATTGCACTACAAGTAGCGTGGACAAATCGATAACTCACGAGACTGAAGGTCGAGAAAGATATGCAATTTCCCACGCTACGAGTCGTGCAATACGAACACATTTATCGCTCCCGCAACATACTATTCCTTTTATGAAACGATTCTGTAATCTTCAAATTTAAAGATGAATGGCGGATGAATATTTACTGCAATACTTAGGCCACGTCCCTAGAAAGTGTGCTAATACGTAGGTCTAGCCCAATAACATTATCAAAGTAAATTTCCATTTTTCTTTTTATTTAAAATAACAACATAATCTTTTACCGGTTTGAAGTTTGAACGTAACTTTTCGATACATACAATAGAAACAATTTTCCTAGATAGTGATGTTAAACAACGGAATGCGATTAACTGCTATCATTTGGAGAACGAAATTATTATCAAATGTACGTCAAATTCAAATTAGGATATCTGTAAATATATCATTAAACGATATATTTAAGTCAAATTATTATGTTACCTTAAATCTTTCATCGTTGTTCTACAACTGAACGGCGTGCTTAACTTCTGATGAAATATATTACGGTATGATATTGTAACCGTTCTTATGTGACACCCCGGTATTTGCAGCATATGTGTGTTTTCTGAAAGCATTTAAACATTGGCATTGTCATAGTTGTTTTTTATTTTGGGTCAGATAAATATATTTCAAACTACGAGTATTTGCAATCATATTTTTTATCAGCACTGCCTGATTTTGCGAATACGTCTTTTCCACGTTGAGGTCTTGCCTTGTCAACTCTTTTGAATTAGCTAAAATAGTATATAATTATAAGTCTAGTTTAATTTATTTTCATTTCGATATTTACTGTTTAACTCCTCATCATTTGTTTAATAATCTTTTTAAGAAAAGAAGTTCCGTTCTTAATAAATACAAATACACTTAAATTTTTACAAATTTCACTACAACAGTTATAATTGAGTTCAAGTGTAAGTTAATTAAAATACTTCTTGTTTTCTATACGTAAAGTATTTCTAAAACCACAACCAGTGTAGTCTTATATGGCAACTCTTATAACTTAGTGATACATCTATTAAACAAAGAACTAGCAATTTTATGGCGTTTGAATAATGAGGCATGTATTATATCTTAACATTACTGATTTAACAATGTAGGAATTCCGATATATACTACTAGCTTCTCTCGACATTGCTGATTACTGATAAACAAGTAAAATATGCCAAAAACATTGTTGACATTAGTAAACTCAACCCTTTTGTGTATATCATACACTTGTATTTAATCAATTATTCTAGCTCACCAACGGCAATCTTACGATAACTGAGGAAGACTACGCACGTGTGATGCATAAAGTCACCGAATCATTACAGACATTTAGGAATGGGATGGAACACTCGATTTCTGAAATGACGGAATTCACCGAGCAGGTAGAGGACACAACCAATAGTAGTAGTCAACCCTTAGTGTTCACTGTAAAGGAAGGTATACTTAACATCGATAGTAAAGACCGAGAACAAGTTATACGAGTACATCGTCGAACAAGACGTGATATGAAATATATCAAAAGCAAGAACACAGCTGAGGACTTTACATCTAAACTGAAAGACGAGGATGTTGCACTTGCAAGTGCATTAGAAGAAGGTAACAATTTAAAACAGGAGATAGCGACAAATGTATAATTATGCAGAACAAATGCTAATATTTACATTCGACCTTGATTTTCTGTACAATTAAATTCTGTTCATTTTGCATGAACCGGTCGACCTTTCATGACCTCTGTAGGGAAAATGACGTCATTGTATATTTTTATAGCGTGACGTCATTTAACCAATGATATTACGACGTTACAAATAGCAGCTAATCATTTAGTATGTTGTCGGTAACATTTCTTCATTTTCATTAAAGACTTGTTCGCGAACACTTTTATGTCGAATAAAATAAAGTATGACTCTTAGTTTTCGTGCGTTCATGAAGTATGAACGCTCGGCCGCAATTTTGCAAATTTTCCAAGAAGCGCTAGCTAAAAATAATCAATCATTAAATACAATCAGGTCGGTTATACAGATATCTCATGAGTTAGGTCTGATATGTGTTCATAGTAAATGGATTTTAATAGAATATTAGAATATGTTTAAAGAAAGACTGATGTGCCTTGGAAAGTCGATGATATAATTGATGCATTATTGAAAAGTCGCAACGAGATATTCTAAACGCTCTAACAAAATAAAGATACTTGTGGGTCTTATTTGATGAAGGCTTGCTATATACATGAACTAGGTGTCAGCAAATACTATTTGCTTATCTTAATCTCTTTACAGGGAATCACGAAGTAGAAGAGAGCAAAAGAAAACAAGACGAAGGACTAAATTTAAGGGATTTACAGTCGAAACAGGTATCAATTACTGTAACATGCATATTTGACCTACCTAATATAATTTTTTTTGACAATGGTTATCTCTTATCATTTTGTTGTTCTTACAGAGGCATTATGCGTATAGTTGTTTCTATACACTAAAACATATTTTCTGACGTCCATTTGTTTGTTCTTATATTTAAAAATAAAGTAGACAGACGATGTAATGCTTGGCGCTATTACATTTAATAAGAATAGGTCGTGCACATTTCGATCAACATACACACATTGAAATCTTCAACACCAAACAAATGTGTTATAACAATATGGTCCTCATATCATACACAACTATAAATGATCGAATATAAATAGGATCGAGTGTATCCTCAGTGGTGTTTGATAACGGCACGACACCGTGCCCTCATTGCATCAGAGTATCGCCCCAGGATAACACGGGAGGAAACACACGATAGTATAATGTTGTAGCTTGAAATTCTTATCTTTCAAATCCATACCTGATCAAATGATCTGTCGGCATATTGATAGTAACTTTCTCTATGCCTCGGTAAGTTCACTATATATTTCTCCACAGAACGATATAGTACAGATAAGAAAAGAAATCAAAGTATAAGTGGTCAAGCTGATGCAATAATTTCGATCTACACGTATGCTCAACACAGCAACATGTCCAAATGTACAGTACAATGACCATGTAATAGAAATAGTTAGTATCAATAATAAATGTTCTTATCAGCATTTCATAATGCATCTTACATCAATATTAATATACGATTTGCCAGAATATTAGAAATCGATACAGACTGCATGCTTTCATCCTCTTAATCTTTTGAATCAAATGTTCTAACAATTGGACATTTAGTTTAAACTTATTTATTTTACATCGATTGCAATTTTGAGCTGATATCCATGACACTAAATCTGCTTTATAAATACTTATAAACTGGTAATCGCGCAATGTGTGTAAAAAAAATATAAAAAAAACAGAACCCGCTCATCACGGGATTCGAACCCGGGATCTTAAGTACGATTTGGACAGTTGCAACTTCGATTTTGATCTAATAACGAACAAATTTGTACTAAAGGGCTCATTTAGAGTAGGTTGTGTTTCCGAATTTCGTAGATGCCGTCGCATCCGTAACTCAGACGGAAGCTATCATCTGTTGCAGCTCTATCGACACAAATCGTAACGAATTAACTTTTGTCATACGTTTATGTATATTGGATTTGTTTTAAAATTGTCTTTTCGTGTTTCTCGAGTAAGTTGACGAGCTGCCAACACGATGCTCCAATGACTAACATGTAAAGACATAGCGTTTAAACTAAGATACTTAGATTTGCTGAAGTTTATATGTTTTCCCTATATATTCTACATGGAACAACTATGAAATCAAATTAATCTGTGTAAACGCAATTACAGAACTCTTTCTCAAAAACAGCGATTCATATTGCGGCTAGGATGTTATTAGATAGACGTATACAAATGTCGTTTTCTGTTTAAACACCACATTTAGGTTAACACTTGTGAACTGAAAGTATAGCTGTGTTACATTGTTAAAACAGTCTTTGAGTATTTGAGTATATAAAGGGCGCGTGTTGTTTCATTCTGATTCCAATAGTTTTTACTAATATAAATGGCCTGTGCTATATTAGTTTGCTTCAAAGTTCAGATGTTAGATTAAAGCCAGTTTTGTATAATTCCGCTTCGTACAGTTCAACGTCTATTACATAGCCACTGTTCCTTTATTCGTATTTATTTTTATAAGAAGGGCATATGTTATATATTCTCCTTTTAAAATTGTTTTAGTTATATTAAGGGCCCGTGTATATTTATTCTGCTTTCAGCTGTGTTAAAGTATATGTTGTTGCATTGTTCCGCTTTCAATTATGTGTAATTATATAGAGAGTCTGTGTTGTTTTATTCTGCTTTCAACAGCTTTTAATTACACAAAGTGCCTGTGTTTTCCGCTTTGAAAAAAATATTATACGGAGGGCCTGATATATTTTATTTTGCTTTAAATATTGATATTATAATATAAAGGGTCCGTATATTATTATTCTGCTTCCAACAGTCAATAGTACTTTTATTGACCGCTGTTCTTGTATTCTTATCAAACAGTTGTATTGTATTATAAATAGCCCGTGATGTACTATTTAATCTACAAAACATAACGTGCCCAATATAGTTATATTCTGCTTCTGCTTAATTATATGCTTTCCATCATAACAATTATTTAAAGTCTCATTGCTGTTGTTTTCTTCGTTCAATATTTATTTATCTCCCCCATGCTCTCATAGATCATTTTAAATGGACGGCATATTTGTCGATCTCTCATTGATCAAGTATATTTCAATGAGCGCTTTATAAGTACTCAAGGAACACCATGATCTCTCCTCTCGAAGATCTCTATAGATGGTCATGGAAGTTGGGAAAAATATATGTTTGATCGCAGAATCAGAAAATAGTCTCCCAAGCAATTACACAGAAACGACTTGTTCTGGGCTTTGAGAGATTCTCGAAAGATCGGGCTAAAGGTTGATCGCTCAATGGTCGCCCAACAATCTGTGTGTGTGTGAAGAACGCTTAAATTATAGAGGTTAAAATCCGGGTTTTTTTAAACGTTTACAAGTTGAGGAAATAAATTGGGCACTGTTCAAATGATTTGTGTCGATGTTCAAGTTTTTCCTTCTCTTGCTTGGTTTTCTACCACCGGTGGAGTCTTACACCACATTAATGCTGTTAATTTATTAACCTATCAAGCATTAAAGTAGCTGTTTGGTTCAGATCCTTCTCAAAGCAGCAAATCTTGCCTAGAGGTCGCCCATGCAATACTTTTTTGACAGGCGCCAAGTCAGTCGATCCATGGAGCCGCAATATTGGCAAAATCCAAAATGGCCGCATCAGGGTTAAGATGTCAATCGCAGGTAAAACACTATAAGGACTGGAATCATGAATGCTACCTCATTTTAGGGGTCTGGAAATCGGACGCAAATGTTATTTTTATCATCTGACGTCAATGCTAACCCAATTCGACATGTTAAAGGTCATCTTGTGGGTCAACGCGATGATTTTGGTATCTCATTGCCATTCCCATAATGATGTAGATTTTAAAGGGGAATAACAGTAGGAATGAAGGAAGATTATGATCTTGCCAGGACATGTATGTCACACAGTTGTCAAGAGGATGACTTTTATTCATGTGGGTTGCTGTGATGGTGCACAATTTGTGTCTTCACAGTCAATAGCCTTTCGACGGCTACTTCACCCTAGCTGCCACATGGCTTGCTTCAGGAAATGAGGAGTTTTTTTCAACGAAGTGCTCCGGTTTCCATCAGCTCTTCATGGACTTATGAAGATCAGAGGGGACGCCATTCCTGATGCGAGGGAGAAGATCGCACGTAAGATATCGCAAGTGTTTATCTTCATTTCTAGTATGGTACGCATCATGCAGTCAAGACAGCTGCAGTACACCACAACAAGGAGTGAGAAACCCCCTTGCATCTGGATCATGGTCCCAAGCTGAATGGACACGGAGGAGACGACATAAAGATTTAGATTGACCACGATCAGGCGGTATCAGCATTGTACAATTGCGTCAGTTATGTTAATCGAGGTGATGCGCGTACTGTATGTGCATGGCACGCTAAGATGCTGTCAACCAACAGCCATCTCAAGGTCTTCACCACCACTAATGGTGTGGATAACATTGAAAGCAAGGCTCGGGTCAATGTCTCACTTCAAGTGTTACAACCCCCGCCCCCTGTCGCATTACAGTATGGTAGAAATCCACCAATGCGCGTGCTCGTTCATCGTGCGCTGCGACTTGTGCCGACTGATGATGGGATCCTGTAGTTGAGTCGGCTTTGAGTATGGTACATCTAAAAACCCGATTCTACAATACACTGCTGTGGCCTTGAGTTTCGTTAAACAGAATGTCAGAAAAGCCCGCCCTAATCAATCGGCTGGTCATGTTTAGCCCTGATATATCCTTTATTTAATTATATTAAGTTAGTCTTTTGAGTAATGTTTACATTTACTTAGGGTGTTATCTCATAAATGTATATAACCCTTTATATTTGAGGCCGGGTGTATCAGAATGAAGTGGCTTCAGGGTCAATTGGGTGAAAGTTTTGTGATTGATTAACAACGTCATCAACCTTACTTAATTTCATGCATGGTTGGTTTTATTTATGAAGTGTTGTTGCTCGATCTATCTCTTTCATGCGAGTATTTCGACAGTATATCTCTGTTAAACTTCGCAGTCGATTCCCGAAGTGTATCCCCATGTTGCGCTCCGAGGCGGGTGGAAACCACAGTGGATGAAACATTAAATCTAAAACAATTCATCAAAAGAAAAGGCAAAGCGTTTCCTTTCTGATGACTCTGACGACGAATCTCCTCTTACTTCATATCTACCACCTGCCTGTTCTTAATTATTAAATCAAAAGATGAAAACAAATCTATTTGTAAACGGTCACCCTTTATTATTAAAAAACAAATTCAAGCATTCTTGGAACGCCAAAATCTATTAAAAAAACTTAAAAGTGAAACCCTGTTAGTTGAGTGCAGAACAACACAACAGGCAGAAAACCTTTGTAAAATTACCCTCTTTTTCAATATTAAAGTGTCTGTTTCACGAGAGTTATATCTTAACTCTTCTTAATGCATTATCCGAAACAGAGACATTGCCCTTTGTCCGGACGAAGAGATAAAATTAAACGTAAAAGATCAGGAAGTTATTGATGTCCACATAATCAAAGTGAAGAAAAGTGATATACTTCAACTTACAAACAAAAAACATACTTACATTTTCCTCTTCTACATTACCAAAACATATAAAAATAGTCTTTGAACAATTTGATGTAGATCCTTATATTCCTCTTCACTTGTAGGAATCCGCTGTGGTCGAGTGGTTAGCATCGGGGATTTCGAAACAGGGTGTCCCTGGTTCGATCCCAAGTCTCGGCAATTCGGTTATGGTGGAGTACCCCTGGGCAAGGCACATTTTCTAGCCTAGTACTAGTTTGTTTACCCAGGGATCATGAATAATTAAATTTAATTGCGCGCT
>JAUELF010140106.1:0-15091 GCA_031471495.1 Clinocardium nuttallii | reverse complement strand
ACTGGGTCATGTTTGGTCAAAAACTAGGTCACTAGGTCAAATTTAAGGAATATCTTGTTGACATTTAGGTGAGCGATTCAGGGCCATCATGGCCCTCTTGTTTATGAACTTAGAGGAATCACCATGGCCGAGTGATTAGCATCAGGGATTTGGAACCAGGTGTTACAGGTTCGATCCCCTGTCACAGTGGTCATGGTTGAGTACCCTTGGTCAAGGCAGATTTTCTAGCCTCTAGTACTGGCTTTTTTACCAAGGGATCATGAATAAGTGAACTGTCACTGTGATGTAACAGAGAACTATCATAAAAAAACGGAGTAAAACCCGAATAAGAAAAAGTCTATGAACTTAATTAGATTCAATGTAAGAGCTGTCTTCAAATAAGGTAGCTGAAGGTAGATAAAACTGAACAAGGTAGTTCACTTTAAAACAAATAAACAAAACAAACTTTGGTTGTGAATTTTATCAAATAATAATGGACTGGATTATTTTAAATTGTGTTTGGTTATATCTTAATTATTGCTGATGCTCTACTGATTATATGAAGAATTTTAATATTTCAGAGTTATGCACGATTATATATAGACCTTTGAAGGCCAACTATTTAGGCTATAACGATTATTATTATTGTTTTTTCAGTGATTAATTAACCCTATAAACACTTTTTTTATAAGTCTTTTACCTATTTTCTTGAGCTTTAACCCTTTCCCACATACAACAAATCTGCAGCAGACTACTTTGAAAATATTGGAAACCACTTCAAATGAAAGTACAATTATTGCATAGAGTTGAAACATGGTTACAAAAGTAAAAAAATGCTCGTTTCGAGCAATTTCTTCTTTTGTTGCCATGTTTTCAAAAAGTCGTCTGCTGCAGAGGTGTCAGAAAGCGTCAGTTGCTGCAGATTAGCTGTATGTGGGAAAGTTAAGAATTAGGACGATGTATTTGAAAAGACTAACATTATATTACGATCCTATCTATTGCTTAATGCATGATCATGCATGTCATCATTCTTTTTGTCAGGGGTGCATTTGTTTCTCATTTCAGTTAGACACTGGATGATCAAAGAAAGTTTAGAATAAAGTTCCATAATGTTTATTATACATTTGAGACCTAATTTTAAACATGCTTTTTTGTTTCTGCATTACAGAAAGGTCTTCACAATCCTCCACCAGAACTTCCTGGCCAGTTTAGTTCATAGTAAGTAATCAACAACATTTGCTTAACACTTTATATGAGATATTTTTGGACTCGTTTTGCTTTCAAAAAATTAAAAACCACTGGAAAATGTTAAGTCCAGTTTGTCCATACAGTGGCAAGCATGAATTGAGGGTAAAGGAGATTTTGCTGTGTCTGAACAATTTCTACTTTTACTACAATGTTAATAAACTAGAATGGAGTGCTCCGTGGAGCATGTGTGTGTCACCTGCACCTGCTCATTGAAAGTGTGACGAAAAAGTGTGACGGACAGACAGACAGACGGACGGACAGACGCCGGATAAAAAAAAAAGTAATCCCTAAGTGCCTACCATGCTACGCAGGGTGACACAAAAAGTTGTCTGTATCTGGTATTATCAGTTAAGCTGTTTACTTGTTGTCTTTTGTTATTTCAATAATTATATCATATTCCATCCAAATCATAAACTGTATTTTATACATTAAAATATCGCAATTGGATATGCCTGCAGCAAATGTTTTTTAAAAGTTTATGAAGAAAATTTCCCTTTTCTTTTACTCATCAAGGTCGTCTTAAATTTATAATTGTATTAGCCCAATTCATATATATCCTTTACACTTCTTTTCCTCTGATGTTTTCTGAATTGGGAAGTCTTCGTGAAACAGTTATGTTACAATTAACTGATAAACGACCTCATTCATTATTTGATTTGGTTTATTGTTTACGATATCATACAGTGTTTAAAAAAAAAGAAAAGGTGAAGCTTAAAATTAAGCAAAAAGAAATTTAAAATATGGATATGATAATATTAGAATCCATTCAAAAGCAGCTGCAATATCGTGCTGTTTTCCAGATCATATTTATATTATATAATCAATGGAAGCTGTTATAAACCCTTTGACATACACAAAAAACACCTCTGCAACGGACAACTTCGGTAACATCAAGGCAAAAATCTATTTTAATAAAGAAAGTATCATTATTAAAGAGTTGAAAACATTGTGCCCAAAGGGAAATTCCTCAAAATGAGTCAATTTCCCTTTCACCTTTTTGAGAGTTGTCTGTTGCAGATATGCATTAGCATATGAAAAAAGAAGAGTTAAAGTAACCCCACCCACTGGGCGGCTGAATTGATTTCCCATTTAACCATTTCCCACGCCAAGGCACATTTTAAGGCATCTGCAACATTTTAAAACAATTTGCAACAAAATTAAGGAGAAAAATGGAGCAATTTCTCTTTTTCCTTGCAATGTTTTCAACTATGATACATGCATATGTTCCAGTAGGTAATTAAGTTTTCCACATTCGTTATCAAAGCTGACTCTGTAAAATAAGTGAGTAAACATAATATAAAAGGACAATGACATAAGGACAGCTTGAGCCAGCAATATTTATAGTGTCTCATTCTGAAGCTTTCATCAAAATAAATGGTGCATCATAGTTATTTTAACACTTAACACTGTTATTTACTAAATAAGTTGGTTCTGTGTTGTTCAACCTGTTATATTTGATAAAGCAGTTCAGTAACCATAAATTGGCTCATTATATTGTATCTATTGCAAGGCACCAACATTTTAGATTTATTAATCCTTTCCCACCTGCAGACGCATTGTAGCAGCAGACGAGTTTTGAAAACATTGTGGCCAAAGGTGAAATTCGTCATAATAATGGCCACAATGTTTTCAACTTTATTTAACAATTAAACTATCTTTTATGAAGATTTTTCGGGTCTGCCACCATGTTTTCAAAGTTGTCTGCTGCAGATTTGTTTTATGTGGGAAAGGGTTAATCTGTTAACTGCTCAATGCAACATTTTTATTTTGATATTCAAAGAATTCAGGCTAGGATCATGAACTCCTATATATATATATATAACCACTTGATGCAAACTGGACAAGTCTATTTAAAAAAAATTCAACATGGAAAGGGCTTACGATTAAACAACCTTGTCACAAAGAATAGTTGTAGCTTGTATAGAGATCTTAATTATCGGTGCAGAAAAATAAGACATTATGGAGAAAGCAGATTCAATGGTTTTAATTGATCATTCTGTTGTCAAAGCTAATTGTCCTGACTGTATGTAAACTGTGACAACAAATTCACAGCAGACAGACATGGATACATCTAGACATAAATATTGAATTTCTAGTTCATGAAACTTTAATGAAACTGTTATTGAATGAGTAGAAAACCATGTGGTCAAAGTAGAAATTCCTCATTGTAAGCAATGTCTCCTTGCGCAACAGTGTCCGCAAAATGCTTCAGTATTGCTTCAGTATTTGGGAAAGGATTAACCCTTTACCTCATATAGACGCTTTCTCACACCTCTGCAGCAGACAGCATAGTGACAAAAGAAGAAATTGCTCAAGACAAGCCATTTCTCCTTTTGCCACAATGATTTCCACTTTTAGTTTATCCATTTAATTATAGAGATTTTCCATTTTTTGACAAATTTTGTTCAAAGTTGTCTGCTGCAGAATTGTCGTATGAGGGAAAGAGGGTTAAGGAAATAAGAAACAAGAATAGAAAAGGGTCAAGTTATTTTATACTTGCCTGATAAAGTGATAAAACTGGGCTTCATTGTCATGATATCTTTTTTATGGTTAATGAAATAATTATGTATGCCAGATAATCTCCCCATTCAACCTTTTCCACTTGACAACAAATCTGCAGCAGCCGACTTTTAAATCATCTAGGCAAAGGTATTATAAAACATTTCATGTATTGAAAAGTACAGTTTATTGAAGACAGTTGAAAATGGTTGATGCAAAAGGGGAAATTACTCAATCTGAGCAAATTTTCCTTTCGCTATTATATTTTCACAAGACATCTGCTGCAGATCTGTCAAAATGCATCTGCAGGTGGGAAAGGGTTAAACGGAAATTATACCCAATTATACATCCAGACACTTTCTTGCTGGATACAGATAAATTCCTGCTTTATGCCTTTCAAGCATTTAAAGAAACGGAGGACAAGATCATATTTAACTCTTTCCCACATACAACAAATGAGACTGCAGCAGACGACTTTGAAAACTTTTAAGACTTTTAAATGAAAGAACAATAATTGAATAGAGTTGAAAACATGGTGACAAATGGAGAATCTGTATACCATTACAAGGTGTATTCAAAAATAATTTTGCTTTACACGCTGTATATATATATATAGCTAAATAAAGCTAAAACTTTGAACATTACTTTTAGCAGTGTTTCTTTTTGAACACTTGGGACTTTATTAACAGCAATTTCCTTGTAAAGTCAAGTCTTTAGCTCACTTTAGCACAAAGTGCCTATGGTGATCCGTTGTATTGGCCTGATGCACAAAAGGCCCATGGTGACCTTTTGTATTGGCCTGATGCACAAAGTGCCCATGATGATCCATTGTATTGGCCTGATGCACAGAGTGCCCATGGTGATACTTTGTATTGGCCTGATGCACAGAGTGCCCATGGTGATACTTTGTATTGGCCTGATGCACAAAGTGCCCATGGTGATACTTTGTATTGGCCTGATGCACAGAGTGCCTATGGTGATCTTTTGTATTGGCCTGATGCACAAAGTGCCCATGGTGATCTTTTGTATTGGCCTGATGCACAAAGTGCCCCATGATGATCCTTTGTATTGGCCTTATACACAAAGTACCCATGTTGATCCATTGTATTGGCCTGATGCACAAAGTGCCTATGGTGATCCATTGTATTGGCCTGATGCACAAAAGCCCATGGTGATCTTTTGTATTGGCCTGATGCACAAAGTGCCCATGATGATTCATTGTATTGGCCTGATGCACAAAGTGCCCATGGTGATCCATTGTATTGGCCTGGTGCACAAAGTGCCTATGGTGATCCATTGTATTGGCCTGATGCACAAAAGGCCATGGTGATCTTTTGTATTGGCCTGATGCACAAAGTGCCCATGGTGATCCATTGTATTGGTCTTATACACAAAGTGCCTATGGTGATCCTTTGTATTGGCCTTATACACAACAAAGTGCCTATGGTGATCCATTGTATTGGCCTTATACTCAAAGTGCCCATGGTGATCCATTGTATTGGCCTTATACTCAAAGTGCCTATGGTGTTCCATTGTATTGGCCTTATACTCAAAGTGCCCATGGTGATCCATTCTATTGGCCTTATGTGTGTTGTCCAGATGTCCAATGTCAACTCTTTATTGAAATGACGTCTTCTCCTAAACAGTTGTTGGATTTTGTCTAAACTTGGTAGGAATGATCCTTGTTAGGTTCTCTTTCAAAGTTGGTACAACAGTGACGGTCCATTGCATAACTAGGGCAAAGTAGCTATAAAAAAAAGATTTTACATGTGAAACTTAAAAATCTTCTTCTTCTTTATTGTGATCAATTGCTTCTCTTGCCAGCCCCGGTAGCTCAGTTGGTAGCGACGTGGGCTGTCAATTTAGGGGTTGTGATATCGAATTCTTTCCGAGGTTTGACAAAAGTCGATGCGACAATGCATCATTCGTCTTCCACCAATGGGCTCAGTTTATGTGGAAAAGCAGCCAGTTGCTTGGGAAGATGGTTGTGTGGAGCACTGGTGTGGGAAACACATGAGTAGGTGAACTGGCCGTCGTGATATGACTGAGAAATTGTTAAAAACGGAGTTTAACCCCAATCAATCAATGCAACAAATAATGTTTTCAAAAGTCAAGTGCTGCAGAGGCAACAGAAAGTGCCTGTCAGTGGGAAAGGGTTAAATGGCTCAAGCAGGTCATCATTTAGAATGAGTCAAGCAGTAAAGAGTGCTTAATAATTAATGCACATATTATTTGTTATTTGGCAAAATATGTTCAAAGTCGTCTGCTGCAGAATTGTTGTATGAGGGAAAGGGTTAATGTAGTTGAATGTAAATAACTTATAGTAAATATAAATATAACCCAGCTTAAATGTTGTCAGTTTACCTAATTTTCTGGTTGTGTGATTAAGATCATTTGCATATTAAATAAGGTTTACTAGGCTGTAACATTGTGATAAGACATTTTATACACTGGATGTTTGGGATAAGATCAAATTCAGTCATTCTTCGGATTCAATCATTTCAAATTATTGGTTACTGTGTTTTGTTTAAACTAAAGAGAGACTTAAATTTCTAACGGATCTCCAAAAACGTTTCAGTATGTTTGTGGTTTTGTGGTTTGTGAAAACTTTATAACAGATATTTTTGACATAGTCAAAGTGCATATAATAATATTTACTATGTTATTTGATTTAAGTAAATGCTATTTATTGATATATCTGATTTAGGCAATTTGAACTTGTTACACCATCAAGGGAAATCTAATAAGATTAACCTAACTCAGGAGTTATGGCAAGTCAGAAATGTTTCAAGCTCTTCAAATTGAAACTATTTTGTAAAAATAATTTAATTTTTATCAGCAACTTTTAAGAAATCATCTTGGTAAAACAATGGAAAATCTCAATAACTGAAAGTACAATTTTGACTAGAGTTGTGCACATTGTGGCAAACGGAGACAATACTCATTAATGAGCAATTTCTCTTTTTCACACAATTGTTTCAAAAGTTGAAAGAATTTAGGTGCTGCAATGTTTTCAAAAGAAGTCTGTTGCAGATGTGTCAAACTTTGTGTGCATAAGTGAAAGGATTAATGTGATAACTGTCAGTGTAATAGTATTTATTGCCTGCTAAAGAGGTACACAGGGAAGGCATTTAATATAAAGTGAGAATTAATCACTTGCACAATAAACATTACCTAACTATTACCTTTAAACTGTTAACATATGTTAAATATAGACTCGGTAAACTACAAAGAAGTTTTGGAATAAATATGAAAGAGAACCATTAATGAACTTGGAACTATTTTGTACCTGTAACTTTAATCTGTTCATCATTAACCTGATAACCCTTTCCATCATACCAATACGTATGATGTTTATGTAATGCTTGGAGAATTTCTTTATGAAAACCTTGTGAAATTGACCCTGTATAGTGATTTTATTTATGTTGGTTACCATATCTCTTGACACTATAATAACTTGAGTGATTTATAGATGATAAACAAATATAAACAAATTAAGCCTTTCGCACACATATATAATATATATACAGCAAATCTGCAGCGGACGTAGCACTTTGAAAATGTCTAGGCAAAAGCACAGAAAAAAGCATCGTCTTGAGCAATTTCTTCTTTTGTCGCCATGTTTTTAAAAGCTGTTTGCTGTAGAGTCGTCAGAAAGCGTCTATATGAGGGGGAAAGGGTTAAATGTTTGGGTGTCCCAGGTTCTATGTCCCCAGTTGTGGTAGTCATGCTGGAGTCCCCTTGAGCAAGGTACATTTTCTAGCCTAGTACTGGTTTGTTTACCCAGGGGTAATGGATAAGTGAGCTGTCTCTGTGATAAAACTTAAATAATGTTGAAAATGGTGTAAAACACAATGTTTTCCACATCCAATCAATTATAGAGATTTTCTTTCTTAATAATTTCTCCTTTTGCCACAATATTTTCAAAGACATACAACAAATATACAAAATATGTTCAGTCATCCACTGCAGAAAGGTCGGTCTTATGAGGGGAAGGGTTTAGTGTTGTGATTGACTCACTGATGTCAGGATAAATGGACCAATATTTATAGTACTGGTAACTTACCCAAGAAATGACATGATATAACTGAAAAATCGTTGAAGGCAGCATGAAACACCAACGAAACAAACAAATTATGCTTCTTCTTTAACAATTGATCTATGGTTTAGGATGCTTTTACCTCTCCTTTTTTTTGCTTGAAACATGACTCTTTTTTTATTATCAAAAGTGTCAGAAGTGTGTATAAATATGCAGCAATAAAATGAGTAATACCTCCTTTTGCCACAAAATTTTCAAAGCCATACAACAAATATACTTTCCTATATTTTAGTGTCTTCATTATAATTCTTGCCTATATGCTTTCAAAGTCGCCCGCTGCAGATTCGTTGTATGAGGGAAAGAGCTAATGGTGGTTCCATCATAGTACTGTCACAGGTAGAGCTGACACTGTGAAAGTCAATAATCAGAACAAAAACATCTGCTGATTTGCATAACCATTGTCGCATCCTTTGTTCTTAGGTGTAAAAAATTCTTCAATTTTAGGATTACCTGTGACTGCATGCATGGAAGTAATTGTAAAAGCATCTTGTATTTAGTGTTGGATGTTCAAGGAGTGTAGGCAGCAGTGTTAGTTTCTTCTGTGGTGGCTGTTTTGGATATTGAACTTACCCTTTCCCTCATACAACAGTTCTGCAGCAGACGACTTTGAACATATTTTGTAAAAATATCAAAAATCTCTAGAATTGAATGGATAACCTATGACTAAAAGTGGAAAACATTGTGGCAAAGAAATTGCATGTTTTGTGCAATTTCTTCTTTTGTCACTATGTTTTCAAAAAGCCGTCCGCTGCAGAGGCGTCAGAAAGCGTCTACCGGTATATGAGGGAAAGGATTAAATATCACTATCTAAGTCACATTTTATATTTGCATCATGGAAGTATGAAAAGCAAAACTACTTTTGTCAAAATAGAATGTCATTTACAATTTAATTTTCATCAATCATATAAGTTATATGTACAATATGAAAAATCAATTATATCCTATTGAATTTATTATATGAGAATTTTTATCCATCATGATCCCCCAGGAATTGTATGCATACTTGATTGATGCATGCATGAAAATATTCCTTTGAATAAAATACCCATATCAAAAGTTCAAATGTAAATAAACTGGATCCAATGTCTTGTGGTATTAAGAGAAGTGATCAAAAGTATTATTATTTCTTATATAACAGTGAATATCCATTTACTAGAACAATCATTTACAAACTGGCATCGGATGAAAAACTGAATAATTGCTAGATTATGATTTCAAAACATAGACTAAAAACTATAAAATTATTTTCTATCAGAATGATAATTCATTTGAGAGGATTAAAGCAGCAATTGATGGAATGGTTGAAAAAGAATAACTAATAAAATTCATACCATCTTGCAAAAATGCCAAATCCGATGTTAATAGAAACAGTTCTATAAAGAATGGCTACTGGAGAATCTAATTTATTCTTGGAAATTCTCTATAAACAAAAAGGATAACCATTAATTAGAGTTGAAAACATTGTGGCAAAAGAAGAAATTGCTCATCTGCAATTTTTTTTGTTTTGTCACAGTGTCACAACTGCTGCAGAGGCGTCAGAAAGCGTCTTAAGGGTTAAACAAACAAAAATATAAAACAAGTGTTGATTATATGACTTGTATTTTTGCAGGTATTATTTTTTGGACCTTTGTCTCTTCACTACATGGATGGTGTTTTCAGATTATACCTAGGTAAGGCAAAATAGTTGATTCTGCAATTGATTGGAGTTAATCCTTTCCCACATTCAATATATCTGCAGCAGTAGACTGCAGGCTAAAAGGAGAAATTTCTCATTTTGAAATGTTTACAAAAGTAGTTGGGCTAAGTCTATGTGGAAAAGCAGCAAGTTACTTGGGAAGATTGTTGTGTGTTGTACTGGTGTGAGAAAAACACATGAGTAGGTGAACTCGCCTTCATGATATGACTGAGAAAATGTTAAAAATGGCATTAAACCCCAATCAATCAAAGTAGTCTGCTGCAGAACTGTTGTATGAGGGAAAGGGTTAATAAGCAACTTCTGGACCTTGCAAAAAGAGCAAATAATATTTCTGCCATACTGTTTTGTAAAAGTTTTTTGTTTCAACTTTTACATGCATCTGTTGATTTAAAAATCTTAAGTTATCTTTGTATGAATGATATTTTTTGCAGGCTTATTGTGGTTTCTTCCATCCTGGTAAAAGAGACACACTTCCAGCCGTGTGTACAGGTAACTGGGGCTGTGGGGCCTTTGGTGGAGATAAACAGTTGAAATGTAAGAAAATAATATGAAGTTGTTCATTTGAAAAGGTGCTAGTTGGCCTTAGAGAACCGCATAAATGAAGATCTCCACTGTCCACATATAACCTAAACCTTTCCCTCATATAAATGCTTTCTGACGCCTCTGCAGCAGACGACTCAAAATGAGTTTTTCCTTTTGCCACAATGTTTTTCACTTTAAGTCAACTTGTGTAGATTCGGATAAAACTGAGTACTAGGACAGGTGCTCTGAACCTACACTGTTCAGAAATGCCTACTTTCACCTTTTCGCGTGAATGGGCTCATATGAGGTTAACCCTTTCACCCATATAACAAATCTGCAGCAGACGACTTTTGAAATGTCTAGACAAAAACACAGGAAATCTCTTTAAATGAAGGTATAACCACTTTTAAAAAAAATGAAAACATTGTGTGGCAAAAGGAGAAATTGCTCGTTTTGATCAATTTCTATGCTGAAGCCAGAATTGCAAGACCCTGTAATCTATTTGCTGATAGAATTTGGTAGTCAAAATGAACTTTATTTCATTGTTTCCCAAAAGCAGATGCATTTTGACCCATCCGTAGTAATTGCTCAAGGCATTAGCAACAGATGTTACAAAATTTGTCAACAATAAATGAACGGCACTCTTCAGCATTACAGGTGTAGATAATTATTATCCTGCTGTATTAACCCTTTCGCTCATACAACAAATCTGCAGCAGACAACTTTATAAAATATATAGACAGAAAAGGTATAGTTACTGAAAAAAGTTGAAACATTGTGGCAAAAGGAGAAATTGCTCGTTGTGAGAAAATGTTCTACTTTTTTGTCACAATGTTTTTAAAAGTCGTCTGCTGCAGAGGCATCAGAAAGCATCTATATGTGGGAACGAGTTAAGCAGATTTTACATAATAATATAATGTAGCCAGACTTATAAGACCCTGTTATTTATTTCCTGATAAAATTTGGTTGTCAAAATGGCTTGCTTTTATTTCTTTGCTTCCCACATGCAGATGCTTTTTGACCAATTTGTAGTAATTGCTCAAGTCATTTGCCACAGATGGTACACAATTTGTCAACAATAAATGAACAGCACTCATTAGCATTACAAGTGTAGATTATCCTGCTATATTAAATGTAAATAATAGTGAAAGGTAGTCTATCTGACAGTGCAGGACAAGGTTAGACAGCAGTTGTGCAGGCTTGATCTCTGTTTACAGTTATCACAACTGACCTAATGTTCTTTTTCTGGACCATCCCTCAAATGATGGGTGGGGGATGCTTTCTTTGACGCATAAAAAGCTAAATATCTGATACCGATGCCTCACTATATAAGTGAAAAAGATAGCCATCAGCAGCAATTCTCTTTTGAAACCATTGTTTTCATCTGTCAGAATCAAAATACTTTTTCAATTTTAAAGATTTTACAAGTTTTTCATCTAATGAATTCAAAGCGGACAACTCTAAAATTGTCAACTTATTTCCTGCATGCAGAAGCATTTTGGCATGTTTGCAGCAGAGGAGGACATTTGAAAACATTGAAGCAAATGGGGAAAAAAAGAGTTTCTTATGAAGATTTTTATCTGCTGCAGATTTGTTGCATAAACAAATGGGTTAACCCTTTCCAAAATACATCAAATCTGCAGCAGATGAATTTGAAAAAATCTAGGCACAGAAAATCACTAAAAGTGTGTGGCAAAAGAAGAAATTTTCATTTCCAAAAGTCATCTGCTGTAGATGCATCAAAATGTGTCTACAAGTGGGAAAGGGTTAAACTTACATATTCCATTATATTTCAGCAATCATACAAATGATGGCAGCAGCTAAAGCAAAAAGAGATTTGTGTTATTTTACATTTGACGATGAGAAACTCCGAGATGATCTCCACCGCATACACACATTTTTAACAGATAAATCACTAGATATTGGTAAGCAATGATTGACTATACTGCTTGATGTGTTCACCCAATGATTGACTATACTGCTCCATGTGTTCACCCAATGATTGACTATACTGCTCTATGTGTTCACCCAATGATTGACTATACTGCTCCATGTGTTCACCCTTTTCCATCATACAATGAATCTGCAACCGACAACTTTGAAACATCTTCGAAACATCTTGGCAAAAATATGAATTATCTCTTTTATTGAAATTGTTATTAGTGAATAGAGTTAAAAAAATAATGTGGCAAAAACTGAAATTGTTCCTTTTACCACAGTGTTATCAAAGGTTATCTTCTACAGATATGGGAAAGTGCGTCTGTTTGTTAGAAAGGGTAAACTGCGTCCTGTATTACCCTAATTCTTTTTGTTATAACCTAATTTTACAATTATATCTTTTTAGCTAAAAACCCATTTAACTTATCCTCCCCCTACCCCCTCCATCTTACACACAAACAAAACATATGTGCCATGAGTTGAATTTTCTGTTGAAATCTTTATTTATTCATCTTCATGACAAGACAAGAGGACCACCTACTCAAAATCAATGTGTATCTTATACAGAACTACTCAGATCTATAACTTCAAGGAACATATTCCAATCTACAACTTCATAACAAAACTAATTGGCATAATCTATCTCAGTAGAGTGATAATCAGCTAAAAAAATCTTGTTGTGTTTAGTAATTATTATCCTTCAGTTGTAGAACTATTAACATAGATATTAAATGTCAGCTTATTAACTACTTAAATGATGAGTAGATTATATACTTCTCAACCCTTTTCCACCTAAAGATGCAAGAGCAATTTCTCCTTTGGCCACAATGTGTTCAACTTTATTTAACAATAAAGATATCTTTTATGGAGATTTTTCAAATTTTTGTCACAATGTTTTCAAAGTCGTCTCCTCCAGATTTGCTGTATGTGGGAAAGGGTTGCTTATCTTGTACAAATGGTTTGTATCTAGCACACGTATACTATAAACACCACTGAAGTGAAATGACTGGTATTAAAGCAGATATTGTCAACATCTAAAAAATGAAAAACAGTAGCTTTTGCTTTACTTGTTTAATTCAGAATATTTTGAAAACGTTAAATTTTTTATTCTAAATGGTTACCCTTTCCAAATAACAAAAAAATCTGCAGATGACTTTGAAATTATCTTAGGGAAAATCTCTATATATGAAAGTACCATATAGTTTTATAATAGAGTTAAACTTGTAGTGTAAATGGAGAAATTGCTGATTATGAGCAATTTCTCCTTTTGTCACAATGTTTTCAAAATTCATCTGCTGCAGAGGCATCAGAAAACATCTGTATGTGGGAAATGGTTAAAAAAGTATTTTTTCTTATATTTCCAGGTAAGACCTGGTCTCTGATCTATAATTACTATATGGACATTGTGTCGAGATCCTTTAAAGAGCCAGTAATAACCATTTTTCAGTTCATTCAATCTTGTGACATATCTGCTTTAAAACCAAACATTCGACAAAGAGGTTCAAGTTCCTATTCGCGACATCACGTTATTTCACATTCACACAAACATTACCAACCATGGGGTACTGATCACTCAGTCAGCGCAATTGGAAAGAATGTTACAACAAGTTATCATTTAGATTACAATAGCACAGGAAAACACGACGCTCAAACACCAAGTAGTGGGCGTAATAAAAACTTGAATCCTCAATTGAAAAAAGAAGAGAGAACCATGCAGCAAGAAGATGGAAAACATGAGAAACCTATTAGTTCAAAGCAAACAGATAAAAGCCTTGATTTTTAGATTGGCCAGGATAGCGTCGACAGCTGGAAGTGCAATGTTTTTAACCTTTAATAATTTTGACCCTCTGCAGCAGATAGCTTTTTGAAAATCCTGTAGAAAAGGAGAAACTGCTAATGATTTCTTCTTCAATAGTCACTTTCACTGATCAAAATAAATTTTCTGTATTTTTCAAAAGATGTTTTCAACGCAAGAGGCTTATTTATATATATAACTTCTTTGTTTTGAAGGTGCTTGCTTTATTATTGTACAGCTTTTGCAACTGATTTTCATGGAAGTGTAATCAATTTTGAATGGGTAAGATTTGTGTAACCTAATGGTGTTTCATGCTGGTACATGTACTCAAATTCCAATTTACTCATTGCCAATGTGCAGCAATTGTCTTTGTGAATTGTTGTTTTAGATTCTTTAGTTTCAACTATATTTTAATTTCTGTTTTACAATCTGATGCATTTTTAGTTCACCTGAGCCAGAGGTTCAGAGTGAGTTATAGTTACCGGTCTTTGTCCATTGTCCATCAACGTTTTGCTTCAAACGGCATCTCCTAAACTGCGTGGCCAATTTTAATAAAACGTTAGAGGGATGTTCCTTGGGAACATACATTGCACATGGAAATTTATCAAATTTTGTTACTTCTTTAAAAAAAAATAAGGGTGTTTTATGTCACCTTAACCCTTTCCCTCATACGAACATTCTGCAGCAGACGACTTGGAACATATTTTATCAAAAAATAGGAAATCTCAATAATTGAATGGATAAACCTATGACTAAAAGTGGAAAGCATTGTGGCAAAAGGAGAAGTTGCTAAAAAAGAGCAATTTCTTCTTTTGTCACTATGTTTTCATAAAGCTGTCTGCTGCAGATGCGTCAGAAAGCGTCTTAATGAGGGAAAGGTTTAAACAATTATTCAGTTATATCATGGCATTTTCTCGGTAAATTACCAGTTGTACTGGTTTATTTATCTTAACACCAGCAAGTCAGTTTTCAATGCAAACCCCAAAATCCTAAGCACCAAGGAAGGAAGCCATTACTACCATTTTGAAAATCTTTTTGTATGACCCCTGCAGTAGAATCAAATCAGTTGATAAGCACTTACCAACCAGGTCAAAATGTCGATTTTTCGCTAGAATTCTTGTCACCAAATTGAAATACTTTCAAACTTATTGGTGAATTGTGAGTATCTTGGCATTTTTAGCTCACCTATGCACGAAGTGCAAGGTGAGCTATTGGGATCACATTTTGTCCGGTGTCCGTCATGCATTGTCAACATTTACCCTTGTTAACACTCTACAGGCTACATTTTGCATCCAATCACCATGAAAGTTTGTCA
>JAUELF010139996.1:0-15094 GCA_031471495.1 Clinocardium nuttallii | reverse complement strand
AGGGCTTTCGTTTAATCTGTGTAGATTATGACCAGCCTGTACACCTACGCTGTTCACATGTTACTTACATAAGCTTGCACAGGGCTTTCGTTTAATCTGTGTAGATTATGACCAGCCTGTACACCTACGCTGTTCACATGTTACTTACATAAGCTTGTACAGGGCTTTCGTTTAACCTGTGTAGATTATGTCAAGACTGAGCGACTGGCCACGGTCAATTTGTCTGCTGCTAAGCCGTTAAAAGTCGTCTGTATCAGGGAACCTGTTCACCGTGGAGATAATTTATGTTTTACGTCGCTTTCAACAATGTTTTCAGTTTTATCACGGCGTTTCCTGGGTAAGTTGCAAGTAAAACGGGTTCATTTATTTTGACATCAGCCACTCACTCGTAATGCTTACTCCACAACCCTGAGTACCAAGGAGGGCAGCCTTTACACCATTTTTAAATATTTATAAAACGATGAAGAAGAATACACAAACCATGTTAAATATTTTAGATGCGTCTGTCGATTTGGGTCTTCTTGTACCTGAGTTCAGTATAGACTCAGGTGATGCTATGTAAATACACAGTTTCACCAGTGTTTTTATTGTCCATGTGCATGTAGTAAAACCCCAAATATATCTTGTGACATAAAAAGATCACAGAGAATTACTTCCTTATCTCTGTGTTGTGATTCCGTTAACTCTCTCGCTGCTAAAGGCAATTAAAGGGTTTTTGAAATAACGACCTGTCGTTCCAGAAATCTTCATTGATTGCTCACTAGACAATAAGTGTTACCAACATTCCTGATGGACGATAAATGGAGTGGGTCAGTTTTCAAAAAGAGTCGACTTTGTGAAATTCGGCAGTGAAAGATTAAATGACATGCACTATGACCTCGACACCTGTATATACGGAGGTAAGTGGTTTGTACAATATTTGTATTTATAGTTTGCAAAATGTATAACACCACTTTAATTCAAGACTGTCCATTTCTGAATTGTTGGGGTTTTTATGTGAGGAATAACGTCGGTTTCAGTTTAATTGGGGGAGGTGGGAGTATTTCAGCCCATTAAAATGTCGTCTAGAAATCCTTGACATATCTGTTTTGAGAAAATAAATTGCACGATTCCAAAATTCCCACGTTGAACCTTATTGAGTATCGTTCGTTTTCAAGGTTGATGGCGGCTGTGAGTGATTATGGTGTCAAATGAGTTGAAGCCAAATGATTCCTGACCGTTTGCACCATAGAAGAATTAAACATCGAGAGTGAATGAAATAAGCCGAAAGCTTGTTTCGCAATCCATGTAAAATGAATAAGTTTAAACTAAATTAATTAAACTTTTCTTTATTATTTTAAATCAATTGTGAAGCAATTGACCCATTTTCGATATCTGCTTCCTGCATACTCAATCAGTGCTCGAGCTAACGAGTGTCTCAACGTAAACACGTAGCCATTGTGAACAGTATAGATAAAGACCAGCCTACGATCTGGTGTAGATCTACAATTTTCCCTTAGACTCGCTAGTGTCAGGATAAAAGGAACAGTTGGAAACGCCCTGATATAACTGAAAACTGTTGAAATCAGCGTAAAACCACAACATAATCAATTGAAACCGTCATTTAGTATAGCAGTGATTAGGTTTGTTCTATACAACGTGTGTCACGATTTAGAATTACTTCAATCCATTTCGTTTAAAGTCGTTCTCAAACATTTCTATTTGATGAATTATTTTGTTTAACTCCTTCACGGCCGAACTTCGTAAAGTCGATTCTTCCATGTTGAAAATTGGACCTCTCCATTGTTCGTTCAACGGGAAATTTGTTAAAATTTATTTTTGCAAGTGGCAAACATTGCATAATTCAGGTGAGACAGCTCGTTACGAACTGTCTCACCAGAATCTGCATTGTTTGATAAAGCAGTTAATTGCCGTTGGGGGTGAAATAGATGCATACATTATCCATAAACTTTCAAATCAAGGGTCAGACTATCAATTAAGGGCCAGCCCTGATAAATATGATTAAAGAGATTGGTGGGAGTCGATATCAACTCACAAGGTGATGATTATTATGGACTATGTCACGCGACAAATCCACATTCGGAACGCAGAGACTATAGAAAAGGGGGAGTTAACTGACCTTCTTCGCGCAGTATCTTTCTTATTACCTATATAAACCCTATGTCGCTGGTACTCAAAAGAACCGTCAGAATGAGACGATTCTTTAAAGTACCGACAACATAAGTTTAAGGCTCAAATAAAGACTTTTAGCATGTTATCAACTAATCTGTTAAAACGGATGTTTATAAATTTGTTGTAAATTGCGATCATACTTATATATTAACAGATGTTGATCATAACCGCTTTTCGGATGTACATTAATGATGAGCATACGGAGAATAACGAAGAATTCCATCGGATTACGTGGAGGTACAGAGTGGTCCGGATCTTTTCCGGTCGGTCGTAAAGATTCTTAGTTTCTCGTTTTCCTGTGACTTGATTCATATGAACAAAACGTCACGTAAAAAGGGTTAGTATATACTAAAAAGCTTCTTTTAAAGACATGTGAGACTCATTTCACAACAAAAATGCATAGAGGATTGGGTGAACGCGTTGTCTTGTGTAAATACATAAGGGACCTCGAAATTTGAACGTATATAATGTAAACAATTGAATATGCTAGTGTAGCCCCTTATGATAGGCTGTTCAGTTATACAGGTCAAAGTTGAAGTATTTTCAAAAGTCAAGAAAATATGTAACTATAAGCAGGTAACAAGAGCGCCGCGGAGCGAACTCCAACACTCGTCCGTTGTGTGTACTATGTAAAACAAAGGTAACACGACGACGACGCAGACGACGCAGACGACAACGACGCCATGGATATCCCAATAGCCCGACTGATGTAATCTGCAGCTGTGTCAACATCAAGTGTGAAAACGAAAGGTTAATAAACGATTTTGAAGTGACTCGGCACTGATTAAATGTCATGTCGGAAAAAATAGGTGTCCTTTGTATGCACAGGTGATGTCCGATGATAATTTAGATAGGCTGTTAACAACTAGTAACCCTTTCCCAAATGTAAACACAGTTTGACTAATCATAGCGGATGCTTATCAACCCTTTTCCTAGTGAAGACGCAGTTAGATGTATTTCTTTGGTCACCTGTTCAACCAAGCTCACCAAGTTTATGTTCATAGATAGATATTTCACTATCAGAGTGAACGTGTATCTAATTTAGGAGACTTATATAAACTATTTTATATATTTTATGTTTCTGAATACAATTGATTATGTATGTATATGTAACATACATTTATTGTAAATGTTCAAAATATACTACATGAAGACGGAGACAAATACAATATATTAAATGAATAACGAATGCAAAGATCAACTTCTTTCGTTTAAAATCGTGTTCTTAACAATTGCGCGGTCAAGACTACGATGTTTAAGTAACCTGTGGTCACGTGTTCATTTAGTTTGATTAGCATCTCAATAACGACGTTACTGTCCAATGATAACGAAGTAACGTAGACAGTCGATAACATGTTTACACATAATTAGTCAGTGATAAATATAATGTTATACATATACCGTAAACAAAAAGAGAGTGTTTATCGATCCATGAGGCACCGGACTGAATATGAACGAAATGAAGGCACTCACAGAATTTTCCCCTGAGACTGGGGTTTCATTAAGAAATACGGAAATGAAATCATTGATCATTAGTGGATGTTTGTCTGTGGTTATTTCTCATCTATGGAGCAATACTTTAACTTTTTCTGATTTCTCGAAATATAAAATGAAACAAGATGAATTTCTGAAAGAAGAATGCCCCTCGGGACTTAGGTCAAATGGTTTATTTATAATTAGAAAACCCTTGTTGGAAAGAAGAAAAGTGCCTAATTTGTATTGCCCCTGTTTATTTATATTTAAGACTGGAGAGATTTTGTTTTTCGTTTTCATGGAGGTATGGGAAAAAAACCTTATCACACACTATGAAACCGAGGAACATAAACATAATAGTATTTTACAACTTTATTTTCCATAATATAGCACGTCAAACATTAGTACTATTTTTTTTATGTGTCAAATTTGGCGCCAAAGTGAAAACGTTATGACGTCAAACCGCTGACATGACGTCACTTTCCTAGAATCCAACGTTAATTTTGTTATGGGGTTATGAAAAAATATCTCAGCCAATCACAGACAAGCAATAGTGGTGAATACAAACAAAACTAAAATATTATTCATTAGGTAAGCCTGCCTTATAGGGAAGCATTATCAAAGAAGGTCAATTATGTAATAGCTCATATAAAAGCTTTTAACCATATAGACAATACGACGGATATGGTTAGCGGGAAGTACTGACAACGCCATGATATAACTAAACAGTGTTGAAAACGACGTAAAACACAAAATAATTAATAATGGATGTTGTCTCCATTGGCTTAACCGAGAAAACATAATCAAAATAACTAAGAATTTCTCCATGAATAAACAACATCGAGGAATATACGAACAATGTATACATGTCTTGATAAACAGGTGACGCATACGAACAGTCAGGGGTGTTCTGCCTGTCCGAATAAAACTCATAACAGATGATTGCAACGAATTGTGTCAATGATTGAAACAAATGACGTCGATCAGCAGAAACATCGCTTTAAATGATCTACGTCATAAAACCCCGGCAATCGGACATATCAGATCAGCAATGATCAACTTATCATGTATTATGAAGTTATGTCATAATAATGTTTAAGTCCGGTACACAATTTGGATATTTTTTACTGAACCTGGAAATATCTTATAAGGGTGTTTTGGACTGATTTGTATGGTCATAGTTGTCCTCTTTTAGAATCCACCAGGTGGACTTTGATCGCCCTTGAGCTAATTTAGAAATTCAAGATTGCGTCCAAGATGGCCATTGTTCATAACGTCTCTCGTTTTATACATAGGCTGGTAATAGTTGTGTCTAGACATATGTTTTTTTGGTCGAGGAAGACCATTATAATAAATCGTGTGGTCATTTATAGTTTATTTAAGAAAATAAGCCAAGGGTCAGGAAAAATAATAGTAACTAGCTAAAAGAAACTTCTTGAACGTGACTTAAAACTTCCAAATTCAACCTCATTGTACGAAAAAGTAAGGCATCGTCTAAATGATAAGAGCTACTTACACTAAAGTTGGTCCTTATTTCAAATTTTGGATGAACTGTTTGGCTCAATGATGCTGGGTAATCGTCCAACAGAATGAGATGAGAAATGGAATCCGTGTCGTCACCATGACAACAGCTTATCACCATGGAGATAAGCAGTACTAGAGGTCGCATCATGATGTGTTCTGTGCACCTGAAAGTAGAAATGGTAAACTGTGCATTATATATGCTATTTATTTCAATGCCTAGTAATGATTTATCTAGATTAGCAGTGAGATAAATGTGTATAATACATGTTATATTAGGTTTAACATAAATAAGACAGTAATGATAGAAATAATAATTTTCTAGTGAGAATTATTCCAATGAGATTGTATCAGTAGCCCAGATAATATAAAAGTAGGTCACAACATACGTCACATTACAAATTCGCGCCATTAAATCTGCTGAATAAATTTATATTTCAATATTTAAAAAAATAAATAACCTAAGTTACAAGAAATAAGGATTTTCGACTGATCGGAAAATTATGAAATATACAATTTATTTACGAGGACAATTCTTATCCCTATTGACTTTTTCTGCAAAAACCAAACACGTGCAGTGGCACTCGATTGTAACACGTGCGTAAATATCACTCAACATAGAATATCCATCTCAAAGGTTCAACGGTTATTACATTCTTGTTTATATCATATCCGATCAATGGAATGCTTGGAGTTATCAATGTACAGTGGACCCTGTGTTAAAAGACCACCCGTGGGAAGAGGAATATCTGGCCGCTGTTCACAGGCGGTCCCTATTTGCAGGTTCGGTTAGGCAGAAAGTGAGTAATTGGGAAACTAAACATATGGTCGTTATAGACAGGGAAATGATTTCCTTCTATAAAGTGATCATTAGCACAGGTTCGACTGTATTATTTCTCCTGTTCTGTGCGCATGTGCCAACGAATTGTCTTCGGTTTTACAACACGTTAATCTCATTCAAAATTTATTTTGTCTTTTACAAAAAAGTACTTCAACACAAAATATCATTATTAAATGTACGGTTAAGTACATATAACCTTTAAAGTCGGATACTTCGAAACCAATTTTAATTTCTTTCTTGAAAACGGTGAAGTACACATAGCCTGGAAAGTCAGAGAATCAAATTTATCTCCTAAATCTCATTATTCCCCATCTTTTAGAGGCTTGTTTACTCCATCCCTTAACAACGTAATCCGCTCCCACAAACAGCGCCATTGAACACATATACAGCAGACGACTTATGAAAACATTGTGGCAAAAGGAGGATTTGCTCACAATGAGCAATTCCTCCTGCTATCTGTATGTTTCCAACTCCTTCAAATACTTATATGTTCATCTATAGAGAATTTCCTTATGTGTGCCTAGATGTTTTCAAAGTCATCTGATGCGTATATTTGTTGTATTCGGGAAATAATTAAATACATAATGACATTCGAAAATAGCGTGCAATTATTGGCGTCTGACCTTACATTGTCTTGCTTATGTTTTACGTGACAGTAAGATATAAACAAACTATAGATATGCACTACGCAACTAGAGCATCTTTCTTTTGAACTTGTAATTGATCCTGCAACATTTCGATATAACATATGTATCAACGCCAACCATTTGGTGTCCTTATGGATTGCATTATTGAGTTTTTGTAAACAATAGAGATTTGGGTGAGTCAGCTCGTAAGAACAATTCCAAAACTATCATTGCATGAAAAACGAAGTCATCTGATCTTGAACTGGGAAGTGTCTTCTTTACGATATTCGGCACCGAGGGAATTAATGCAATGTGATTTTTAATGAAAAAACACAAAGAGAGATATACACAAATTTTAAATTTAATACCAATTTGAACGCCAAAATGATTCTTAAATGTGCACCAATGTCACAGCAAAGTGACGGTAACTCAGTCGGTAGCGACGCAGGCTTTAAATCCAAGTGCTGCGATTTCGAACCCAAGCTCCGCCAATATTCTTTCCGACGAATGACATTGTTCAATGGTGTGCTGGTATTGGGAAGCCAGGTAAAAACAAGTGTAGGTAGGTGAACTGATTGCTGTGATATGAGTGAAATATGTTTCAAACATCGTTACGGCCGAATCAATCATTGTATCACACAACACTGGTCGGGTACAGATAGATATGGCCGTTTTATAAACATAAAACATAATCGATCCCACGACTTATGATTGTAGTCGTGTATATGGTGATTAATGCCGCTTTTAATAATTATTTAGTTATATCACGGCTTCTTCTGTGTGTTTCCAGTCATACTGGTTCATTTATCCGGACACCAGTAATGCCTACCCTATAACCCTGAGTACAAAGGGGGGGGGGAAGCCATTACTACCATTTATAAAGTCTTTAGTATAACACGGCACGCCTTTTGATATTAAATAACACACACCAGTAATGCTTACCCTATAAACATGAGTACAAAGGGGGGGAAGCCATTAGTACCATTTATAAAGTCTTTAGTATAACACGGCACGCCTTTTGATATTAAATAACACACACCAGTATATCAACGACAAAATGTATGACGTCAGTGTTATCAAGCAAGAGGACTAATTTAAATGGGAGAAAACTAGTATTTTCTCCACAATATATCTCCTATTACTCAACCAGATCCTAGTATGTTGCTACTCAAAAGCATCGTCTCATTGAGACGATTTCTAGTGCCCACAGCAACAGCATAGGTATTTAGAGTCAAGGACCGTTTAAGAACATGAAACAATGCCCTAGAGCTCGGAGAATCATTAGTATTTGCACGACAGGGAGGAACTTCATACAAACCTTGCCACATCGGATTTTTGGATTACACAGCGTTCAGAACGATGCATTGTCGGTGTTCGCTCAACATGCAGTCGATCAATGTGCCGAGATAATGACAGGTAATTGCTCATTCAACTCATTAAAAATATGCTCAAGTGTTAAATAAAAGACAATCTCAGCACCCTGTTGAAAACGAGAGAGAATAAACTAGGCCAAAATACGTTAAACTCGTAAATAGGATCCGATAATAAATGTTTTACGTAATCGTGCATACGCAGGTTTCTAACTGTCTACATAAAAATGGATTAATCCAACGTGTGACTTCGTTTCTTAATCCGACAGCCATTTTAGACGTTTGTTGTTCGCGATGACAAATAAGACACAACCAAGACACGAAAGGACTGATTGGTCAATGCGCATGCATGTGAGCATTTCTGTCTGGAATAAAGTTACAAAGGAAGAGGTTTATTTATTTCAATGTAATGTGGTTGAAATGTTCATTGGATGACTCTTTACTAATAAAATCGTATTGATTGGTTGTTTAATACGGAATCAGGCGGCATCAGAAAAAGGACAAAATGACAATTTCTTAAAACTACATTCTTATGAAAGCGCATGTCTGATTTCAAAAGTATTAAGCAGAACTGTTCATTCGGTGACCCTCTACATGTTTTAAGAAAATTGTACTTAAAGCTTCAAATGCCATCTCGTCCTTATCCAACGGACAATCAAACGTCACATGAACGTCCTTTTTGACGGTATATTGGTATCGGCGAAATCAGGAGATTATTTTTAGAATGTTATCCTTTCTGTTGACGCAGCAGTTCTCCGTAGAAAACGTATATATACCCAGCAATTTCTTCTGTTGCCACAATTTCCAAAAGTCGTCTGCTACAGAGGGATCACAAAGGGTCTGTATGTTGGTAAGGGTTGATATCTTAGGTTTATGTTTCTGATTTTTTCTGAATATTTCAAAATTGAATCAAAGACATTGTGGCAAAAGGAGATATTGCTTTTTGTGACCAAAATATCTCCTTTTGCTACACTGTTTTCAAACGTTGTCTACTGCAAATGCATATAATGTGTTTATAAATCGTATATATGAAGGACATGGTTTTACTATGAAAACGATGAATAACAGGCTTCACTTGCTCTACAGACGTATAACAAATTAGTTCAGTCCACTGGGTATGGAAGAAGGAGGTTATTTAGGTGTTTTCTAGGACCAGAAGGAAAATTTATAAAATCTAAACTGTCGTAAAGCGAATTTGTTACACAGAAAATTGACACTCTGTCTCAGTTTATTTTTGATATACCACCAATACAAAATATCCCTACCAATTTGAGAAAGGAAAAAGGTCTTATAGCTACTGACTGGTCTCCTAAGTTCGTGATCAGAGGCATTAAAATACACTATACTGTCGAGTGATAAATGCAATTTAAGAAATCCGAAAATAGCGATACATTTCTCAAGTGACTGCTAATACAAATTAATGGGAGAAAAGAACGAAAATAATGACGTCGGGAGCTAAAAGGTAGATCACGGAGTTGGAAGACTCTACGATATGCAGAAGATTGAGATCTAAAAAAGCTATCTTCAATGCCAACCAAATTCTATAATGTTTGGGATCTAAACCATCTATCTTCAATTCCAACCAAATTCTATAATGTATGTTATCAAAATAATCGTCTTACTGAGACGATTCTGTCGAGTACCCACACTATATGATACGATGGTCAAGAAGTAACGCCACGAAGTGTGCAGCATAAACATAGTTGTCATATCACAGACTAATGGTATTAATGGCTGCACTCCTTTGCACTCAGGGTTGCAGTGTAAACATTACGCTTAACTGACTTGTGTCAGGATATACTGAACAGAAGTACTAGTTTCTTATCCAGGAAACATCGTGCTAAAACTGAAAAACTATTGAAATTGGCGCAAAACACCAAACAATTAATCAATTTTTATAACATTAAAAACAAGATGTGTTTGTGAAACACTGATGCCCCCCGAATGGCCAAGGTTAAAGTTTTCATTTTTGCCACAGACAGAGGGACAGACAGGCCAAAAAAACTAGATGCCCACCGAATCGGTCATTCCACCTTGGTTATATTCCTAAAGTAGAACTAGCACTCGGACGGCAATCCGGATCATCTTTGTTAAACTCGTTAAGTCGAAGTAGACCTCTGACGGCCATCCGACTATATCGTATAAACTCGCAAGTAGACCTCTGACGGCCATCCGACTATATCGTATAAACTCGCAAAATCGCAGAAGACTTCGGACGTTCATACAATAATTTTTATTTAGAGTGTAAACTGAAAGAATGCATCCGACGTCATATTGCTATGGAAACAGGAGCTTAAAGCGTTCTTCCGTTCAATGTTAAAATGATGGTGCCAATTATTTCATTCCAGATATGAGTTTATAATGTCTTTAGTTTTTTGTTGTTTGAGGGGTGTACCATTTAAGACATTAACTATCAACAACCGTGGTGTATTGCGAATAAACAATGGTTTTGAGTTCTGATGCGCAGGGATTAACCACGAAGGCCGCCGAAGTCTGTGCTGACCTGTTAAAACAAATAGACGATTTGGCCATTGGTTATCGACGCATACTCAACGCATACTCAATGGTTATTTTCTTCGCTCTCTATAGGCAAGGAAAAGAACGTCATGTTATAATTGTTTTTAAAGCATGCATTGTTCATCAATGTATTTACAGCAGGACACTTATAAACAGCTATTAACGAAGAGCTATAATTGAAGCCCACATTATTTCACTATAAAACATCAATACGGGGATGCTAAAAGATCACTCGTTGCTAGTCAAATGGCACTCTGTACTCGTATATTATATTTCGATATAAATATTCGCACTCATTCCAGGCATTGGAATGAATTGCAATATTTGCGGAATTGTGAGTAGCTACAGGGAAATCGGAATCGTTTTGCTTCTCATGTGCGGCGTGATAGAGAAGTGTATCCCGTTTTCAACCAGAAATTACATGTAGGGAGTTTCAACGCGTAAATACAGATGTTTTTTTTTTAAATTAGACAGAGAGCTCGGTATTCGCTTCACACAATCACCAGACGATTCTTTCATCAAATAATCTTTGTAAAGGTCAGACAAGGTTTTTTCATCTGACGTAGAAACAATTCCATATTACTTCTATGCTTAGAAAGCGTTTTATTTTCTCTGTCGGCTTATTGATTGATTGATTTAACGCCGTTTTTAACAGTTTCTCGGTCATATCACGGCGGCCAGTTCACCTACTCATGTGTTTCCTGGTTTTCTCACACCAGTACACACCAATCTTCAAAGTAACTGTCTGATTCACATAGACTAAGCCCATTGGTGGAAGACGAATGACGCATGTCGCATGTCACATTGACTTTTGTCAAAAGTCGGAAAGAAAGTTGGCCGAGCCGGGATTCGGACTCACAACCCCTGGGACTCGGCTCTTTCGACTTATAGTCAATGGTTTGGAGACTATGAGCCGTCCCGCGAGAAAACCAACATAATGGGCTATGCGTCATGTATCGAAACCAGATCAGCCTGCGCAGTCCGTGCAGGCAAATCCGAGCCGAAACATTCCGGCTCAGGGGGATAGAGGTATATAGTAATGATTTCTGAAGTATAAAACACCAGGAGGCGAAAATAATTGTCTGTCTGTCCTGCATGTGCGGCATGCTTAGGCTGATCCGGCGCGATGCGCAGGTTCGATAATGCTGGTTTTCTCGCGGAACGGCTCATTATGTCAAATATCGAGGGAGGAAAACACGCTACCGTCAAATAGAAATTGTTATATAAAACCTTCTGTAATTTCTATTTCGATGAAATATAGCTATCTCATGTGATGATAAAATAGGAAACGACCCAATACCTTATTTTGTTTCATTATGAAATACGCGGGTTTTAATTCCAGCATCGGACAAGTGACATCTTTGAAGTATCAGTCTAAGAAATGACATAATTAAATCTACTGTCTGCCGTAGCATAGGATACGATCTGCTCATTAGATTCCGTCGGCAGATATGACGAAGGTTCGATAAATCAAGTCTCCCCTTAATATGACTAGCCGATTCACGCTTTATTCGTTTAATATATATTTCGATTGCCTAGAGAGCTATCTCAAAGTCTGAGAAATATTATCTAAATGTTTAGAGATATATCTTTTTTAAAGATAGTTATATTATGTCCCTATGCTAGGGAAGTATATCCTGTTACTTAGGGCGTCGTATCTCGAGTTAGAGGGATATCTCCTTTCAGGATATAAAGTAGATCACCATTAACCCTTAACGCAAGCATATGGATAAGTAGGGACCTGGCAAAAAGTCTACACTTTATATAATTGAAACAAGTTTTCCGCATTTCCCTAGACTTGTTCAAATGCATAGCATCTGTATATGTGTTGTATGTGGGTATAGGATAAACTTTTGATTTGTGGTACTGATTTTGTATGTGTTGCAATCCTTAGAGGCAGAACAACCGGCGTAACCAAGAGCCGTCTAACCACGGTCTAGACTGTTGTTGGCTGCCCAACTCAGCATTTATATTGTGATATGCCTAGAATACTATACGAACTCGTCCAAAATGCAAAACTGGACAAGTCCATTATAGAGGTTAAGCATTGAAAGGGTTAAGGCTCATCCCGGAATTGAACCAATGCCTTTGGCTTTTTTTAACCCTTTCCCTCATACGACAATTCCGCAGCAGACGATTTTGAATATTTTTTTGTCCAAACATAGAAAATATCTATAATTGAATGGATAACCTAGGACTAAAAGTGGGAAACATTGTGGCAAAAGGAAAGATTGCACGTTATGTGCAATTTTTTTCTTTTGTCACTATGTTTTCAAAAAGCCGTCTGCTGCAGAGGCGTCAGAAGTCGTATGTATGAGGCAAAGTGTTACGCATACACCTTACGCAACACAAGTCATAGAACTATAATTATAGAAACTGTTTTTAACTTTTAACAAAAATATATATCACATTATTGTCACCAACAAAACGAAGTTTGTTCATTACATTGACTGATTGATTGATTTGTGTAATGCTAACACAGCAACCTTTAGCGCAAAGGTTGGTAGCCACTACTTCCATTTTAAAAGTCTTTGGTACAAACCGGTCTGGGTTCGAACCGGCGACCTCCAATGTACAAGGCGGACGCTCTTAACCACCGCTGCGGTTTGTTGACTGCATAGTGTCCTTTTATCACATCGATTTCGAATATGTCTGCTGCAGCAGTGTTCAACATTCTGCTGTGTGAAAGAAGGGTTTGTTAAGAAATAGGTTCAAGCGTTGTTTAGTTCCCTTCCCGAGTTTTAACGACTTTGATGGCGCCAATCTTTTCATAAAATGTCCCATAACTATTGGATATTGGATTGTTCTATTTTTAGTAACTTTCTTCTCGTAGTTATCGCTATTTCATAACGTCTTACGGCACATGCACTTCTGTGTACTAAGGTTTCTTAAGATTGCATATTGTATTTGTTAAATTGAGTTCTAACCAGATTTCAATACTTTTATACTGTATGTCACAAGGACAAAGAGTTTCTACATTATACAAGGAAGTCTGACCAATACTAAGTATAGAAATGTTTATTGGCAAATGGCCCCCACCATAAAGCAAACGTAAACAGGGATCAAACCAAAGATGCTCAGGTTCTTAATCCCGATGTTAACAAAAACTGTATGAGCAATACTTAAACGAAATATTCTCATTTACCCACAACAAAAGTCGTTTGCTTTACCAAAGGTCGTCTGCTTAAATGAAATACGCTGATGAAGACACTGATGACCGTATTGATAACACAAGTGAATGAGTTCAGAAGAAATTGAATCAGTCAATATTGTAAACAGTCACGAACTAATCATTAATTCAAAACACATTCCATTCTTTTAATTACAAGCGCTACTATTCTGGAAAAAATGCCTTTATTCTAACATGGCATTTTCTTTTTTTTTTCAATTAGATGTCATTGTGTCCCTTTCTTTGATAGAGTTGACAGATAGGAATAGTCGTTCTCTCGTACGCCTGGTTATCTGGTTGGTTGTTCAAGTGACTGCCACGATTTAGTTGGTGATACAAAAAAATCAAATTGACTCGATCGTTCTATAACCGAATCATTTCCAAGATCGTATCTGTCTTGCGAATGTAGTATATTGGTCTAGTGTAGCTACATATTGTCTAGCTATTTGATAGACCACTTTACTACACGAACACAGTGTTGCAGCAGTCCTGTTTACTCATACGTGAATTTGGAACAACTGTATTGCCGTGTTTATGCCATGAGTGTATTATATCATCGTAACGCTTTACATAATGAACACATACATGAAGGACGAAGTTGACTTCATACGAAGTACTTTACACACGTTATCGCCTGGCGCCAAGTCAAATTGAACCTAGTCATAAACAAGCAGACGCTCAGAGGATATGAAGCGGTGCTCAAGCAATAGCAACCTTAACGCAACTAGTGCACATGTGGAATAGACCAGCCTGCGCATTTATGTTAATGGTCCAAATGAATATTGTTTTACAGAGGGTTTTTTAATTCAAATCTAGATCAGACTGCATGGATGTGATGGCTGATCTGGATATACATTGGTCGCAATTGCATTATGCTCACTAGTGGTAGTGGAGTAAATATTGATGATCTGCAAGATCAATGGACCAAACGGACTTTGTTGACATTGTTTAAGGAATAAAATATGTTCGATCGTAAGATAAAACGACAGTGAAGCAATACTGTCAGATCTACAAAGGAAAGTCCAGGTCAGCAAATCGCCCACGATGTTATTAAACATTCATGATTTTCATTGACAGCATTCTGTAAATAGTGCTAAATCTCGTCACATCTTGTTTACTGAACTTATTTATTCTGTATTATTGTGTTTCATTTTTATGCCGATTGCAACATTACTTCAATTATATAACGGAAACAGAACACTATTTCATGACCCCTTCAATTATATAACGGATACAGAACACTATGTCATGACCCCTTCAATTATATAACGGAAACAGAACACTATTTCGTGACCCCTTCAATTATATAACGGAAACAGAACACTATTTCATGACCCCTTCAATTATATAACGGAAACAGAACACTATTTCGTGACCCCTTCAATTATATAACGGAAACAGAACA